>CAXARU010000026.1:650000-759735 GCA_963971365.1 Lasioglossum villosulum | reverse complement strand
GAATGTCAACGTGAATATGAGTGTGAATGTCAATGTCAATGTCAATGTCAATGTGAATGTCAATGTGAATGTCAATGTAAATGTCAATGTCAATGTCGATGTCAATGTCAATGTCAATGTGAATGTCAATGTCAATGTCAATGTGAATGTGAATGTGAATGTGAATGTGAATGTGAATGTGAATGTGAATGTGAATGTGAATGTGAATGTCAATGTCAATGTCAATGTCAATGTCAATGTCAATGTCAATGTCAATGTCAATGTCAATGTCAATGTCAATGTCAATGTCAATGTGAATGTGAATGTGAATGTGAATGTGAATGTGAATGTGAATGTGAATGTGAATGTGAATGTGAATGTGAATGTGAATGTGAATGTGAATGTGAATGTCAATGTCAATGTCAATGTCAATGTCAATGTCAGTGTCAATGTGAATGTCAGTGTCAGTGTCAATGTGAATGTCAGTGTCAGTGTCAATGTGAATGTGAATGTGAATTTGAATGTGAATGTCAATGTGAATGTGAATGTGAATGTGAATGTCAACGTCAATGTCAATGTCAATGTCAATGTGAATGCGATTGTCAATGTCAATGTCAACGTCAACGTCAATGTCACTGTCAATGTCAATGTCAATATCAATGTCAATGTCAATGTCAATGTCAATGTCAATGTCAATGTCAATGTCAATGTCAATGCGATTGTCAATGTCGATGTCGATGTGGATGTGACCGTCGATGTGAATGTCCATGTGAATGTCAATGTGAATGTGAATGTCAGTGTCAGTGTCATTGTCAGTGTCAGTGTCAGTGTCAGTGTCAGTGAAAGTGTCATTCTCACCGTCAGTGTCAGTGTCAATGTGAATGTTAATGTGAATGTGAATGTGAATATCAATGTGAATGTCAATGTGAATGTGAATGTCATGTCAGTGCCAGTGTCAGTGAAAGTGTCAGTGTCATTGTCATTGTCATTGTCATTGTCATTGTCATTGTCATTGTCATTGTCATTGACATTGTCAGTGTCAGTGTCACTGTTAGTGTCAGTGTCAGTGTCAGTGAATGTGTTATTGTCAGTGTTAGTGTCAGTGTCAGTATCAGTGAAAGTGTCATTGTCAGTGTTAATGTCAATGTAAATGTGAATGTCAATGTGAATGTCAACGTGAATATGAGTGTGAATGTCAATGTCAATGTGAATGTCAATGTGAATGTCAATGTGAATGTCAATGTGAATGTCAATGTCAATGTCGATGTCAATGTCAATGTGAATTTCAATGTCAATGTCAATGTGAATGTGAATGTGAATGTGAATGTGAATGTGAATGTGAATGTGAATGTGAATGTGAATGTGAATGTCAATGTCAATGTCAATGTCAATGTCAATGTCAATGTCAATGTCAATGTCAATGTCAATGTCAATGTCAATGTCAATGTCAATGTGAATGTGAATGTGAATGTGAATGTGAATGTGAATGTGAATGTGAATGTGAATGTGAATGTGAATGTGAATGTGAATGTGAATGTGAATGTGAATGTGAATGTGAATGTGAATGTCAATGTCAATGTCAATGTCAATGTCAATGTCAATGTCAATGTCAATGTCAATGTCAATGTCGATGTGAATGTCGATGTGAATGTCGATGTGAATGTCAATGTGAATGTCGATGTGAATGTCAATGTGAATGTCAGTGTCAGTGTCAGTGTCAATGTCAATGTCAATGTCAATGTCAATGTCAATGTCAATGTCAATGTCAATGTCAATGTCAATGTCAATGTCAATGTCAATGTCATTGTCAATGTCAATGTCAATGTCAATGTCACTGCCAATGTCAATGTCAATGTCAATGTCAATGTCAATGTCAATGTCAATGTCAATGTCAATGTCAATGTCAATGTCCATGTCCATGTCAATGTCAATGTCAATGTGAATGCGGTTGTCAATGTCGATGTCGATGTCGATGTGACTGTCGATGTGAATGCCCATGTGAATGTCAATGTCAATGTCACTGTCAATGTCAATGTCAATGTCAATGTCAATGTCAATGTCAATGTCAATGTCAATGTCAATGTCAATGTCAATGTCAATGTCAATGTCAATGTCAATGTCAATGTCAATGTCAATGTCAATGTCAATGTCAATGTCAATGTCAATGTCAATGTCAATGTCAATGTCAATGTCAATGTCAATGTCAATGTCAATGTCAATGTCAATGTCAATGTCAATGTCAATGTCAATGTCAATGTCAATGTCAATGTCAATGTCAATGTCAATGTCAATGTCAATGTCAATGTCAATGTCAATGTCAATGTCAATGTCAATATGAATGTCAATGTCAATATGAATGTCAATGTCAATGTCAATGTCAATGTCAATGTCAATGTCAATGTCAATGTCAATGTCAATGTCAATGTCAATGTCAATGTCAATGTCAATGTCAATGTCAATGTCAATGTCAATGTCAATGTCGATGTGAATGTCGATGTGAATGTCGATGTGAATGTCAATGTGAATGTCGATGTGAATGTCAATGTGAATGTCAGTGTCAGTGTCAGTGTCAATGTCAATGTCAATGTCAATGTCAATGTCAATGTCAATGTCAATGTCAATGTCAATGTCAATGTCAATGTCAATGTCAATGTCATTGTCAATGTCAATGTCAATGTCAATGTCAATGTCAATGTCACTGCCAATGTCAATGTCAATGTCAATGTCAATGTCAATGCCAATGTCAATGTCAATGTCGATGTCAATGTCAATGTGAATTTCAATGTCAATGTCAATGTGAATGTGAATGTGAATGTGAATGTGAATGTGAATGTGAATGTGAATGTGAATGTGAATGTGAATGTCAATGTCAATGTCAATGTCAATGTCAATGTCAATGTCAATGTCAATGTCAATGTCAATGTCAATGTCAATGTCAATGTCAATGTGAATGTGAATGTGAATGTGAATGTGAATGTGAATGTGAATGTGAATGTGAATGTGAATGTGAATGTGAATGTGAATGTGAATGTGAATGTGAATGTGAATGTGAATGTCAATGTCAATGTCAATGTCAATGTCAATGTCAATGTCAATGTCAATGTCAATGTCAATGTCAATGTCGATGTGAATGTCGATGTGAATGTCGATGTGAATGTCAATGTGAATGTCGATGTGAATGTCAATGTGAATGTCAGTGTCAGTGTCAGTGTCAATGTCAATGTCAATGTCAATGTCAATGTCAATGTCAATGTCAATGTCAATGTCAATGTCAATGTCAATGTCAATGTCAATGTCAATGTCAATGTCATTGTCAATGTCAATGTCAATGTCAATGTCACTGCCAATGTCAATGTCAATGTCAATGTCAATGTCAATGTCAATGTCAATGTCAATGTCAATGTCAATGTCAATGTCCATGTCCATGTCAATGTCAATGTCAATGTGAATGCGGTTGTCAATGTCGATGTCGATGTCGATGTGACTGTCGATGTGAATGCCCATGTGAATGTCAATGTCAATGTCACTGTCAATGTCAATGTCAATGTCAATGTCAATGTCAATGTCAATGTCAATGTCAATGTCAATGTCAATGTCAATGTCAATGTCAATGTCAATGTCAATGTCAATGTCAATGTCAATGTCAATGTCAATGTCAATGTCAATGTCAATGTCAATGTCAATGTCAATGTCAATGTCAATGTCAATGTCAATGTCAATGTCAATGTCAATGTCAATGTCAATGTCAATGTCAATGTCAATGTCAATGTCAATGTCAATGTCAATGTCAATGTCAATGTCAATGTCAATGTCAATATGAATGTCAATGTCAATGTCAATGTCAATGTCAATGTCAATGTCAATGTCAATGTCAATGTCAATGTCAATGTCAATGTCAATGTCAATGTCAATGTCAATATGAATGTCAATGTCAATATGAATGTCAATCTGAATGTCAATGTCAATGTCAATGTCAATGTCAATGTCAATGTCAATGTCAATGTCAATGTCAATGTCAATGTCAATGTCAATGTCGATGTGAATGTCGATGTGAATGTCGATGTGAATGTCAATGTGAATGTCGATGTGAATGTCAATGTGAATGTCAGTGTCAGTGTCAGTGTCAATGTCAATGTCAATGTCAATGTCAATGTCAATGTCAATGTCAATGTCAATGTCAATGTCAATGTCAATGTCAATGTCAATGTCAATGTCATTGTCAATGTCAATGTCAATGTCAATGTCACTGCCAATGTCAATGTCAATGTCAATGTCAATGTCAATGTCAATGTCAATGTCAATGTCAATGTCAATGTCAATGTCAATGTCAATGTCCATGTCCATGTCAATGTCAATGTCAATGTGAATGCGGTTGTCAATGTCGATGTCGATGTCGATGTGACTGTCGATGTGAATGCCCATGTGAATGTCAATGTCAATGTCACTGTCAATGTCAATGTCAATGTCAATGTCAATGTCAATGTCAATGTCAATGTCAATGTCAATGTCAATGTCAATGTCAATGTCAATGTCAATGTCAATGTCAATGTCAATGTCAATGTCAATGTCAATGTCAATGTCAATGTCAATGTCAATGTCAATGTCAATGTCAATGTCAATGTCAATGTCAATGTCAATGTCAATGTCAATGTCAATGTCAATGTCAATGTCAATGTCAATGTCAATGTCAATGTCAATATGAATGTCAATGTCAATGTCAATGTCAATGTCAATGTCAATGTCAATGTCAATATGAATGTCAATGTCAATATGAATGTCAATCTGAATGTCAATGTCAATGTCAATGTCAATGTCAATGTCAATGTCAATGTCAATGTCAATGTCAATGTCAATGTCAATGTCGATGTGAATGTCGATGTGAATGTCGATGTGAATGTCAATGTGAATGTCGATGTGAATGTCAATGTGAATGTCAGTGTCAGTGTCAGTGTCAATGTCAATGTCAATGTCAATGTCAATGTCAATGTCAATGTCAATGTCAATGTCAATGTCAATGTCAATGTCAATGTCAATGTCATTGTCAATGTCAATGTCAATGTCAATGTCAATGTCACTGCCAATGTCAATGTCAATGTCAATGTCAATGTCAATGTCAATGTCAATGTCAATGTCAATGCCAATGTCAATGTCAATGTCGATGTCAATGTCAATGTGAATTTCAATGTCAATGTCAATGTGAATGTGAATGTGAATGTGAATGTGAATGTGAATGTGAATGTGAATGTGAATGTCAATGTCAATGTCAATGTCAATGTCAATGTCAATGTCAATGTCAATGTCAATGTCAATGTCAATGTCAATGTCAATGTCAATGTCAATGTGAATGTGAATGTGAATGTGAATGTGAATGTGAATGTGAATGTGAATGTGAATGTGAATGTGAATGTGAATGTGAATGTGAATGTGAATGTCAATGTCAATGTCAATGTCAATGTCAATGTCAATGTCAATGTCAATGTCGATGTGAATGTCGATGTGAATGTCGATGTGAATGTCAATGTGAATGTCGATGTGAATGTCAATGTGAATGTCAGTGTCAGTGTCAGTGTCAATGTCAATGTCAATGTCAATGTCAATGTCAATGTCAATGTCAATGTCAATGTCAATGTCAATGTCAATGTCAATGTCAATGTCAATGTCATTGTCAATGTCATTGTCAATGTCAATGTCACTGCCAATGTCAATGTCAATGTCAATGTCAATGTCAATGTCAATGTCAATGTCAATGTCAATGTCAATGTCAATGTCAATGTCAATGTCCATGTCCATGTCAATGTCAATGTCAATGTGAATGCGGTTGTCAATGTCGATGTCGATGTCGATGTGACTGTCGATGTGAATGCCCATGTGAATGTCAATGTCAATGTCACTGTCAATGTCAATGTCAATGTCAATGTCAATGTCAATGTCAATGTCAATGTCAATGTCAATGTCAATGTCAATGTCAATGTCAATGTCAATGTCAATGTCAATGTCAATGTCAATGTCAATGTCAATGTCAATGTCAATGTCAATGTCAATGTCAATGTCAATGTCAATGTCAATGTCAATGTCAATGTCAATGTCAATGTCAATGTCAATGTCAATGTCAATGTCAATGTCAATGTCAATGTCAATGTCAATGTCAATGTCAATGTCAATGTCAATGTCAATGTCAATGTCAATGTCAATGTCAATGTCAATGTCAATGTCAATGTCAATATGAATGTCAATGTCAATATGAATGTCAATCTGAATGTCAATGTCAATGTCAATGTCAATGTCAATGTCAATGTCAATGTCAATGTCAATGTCAATGTCAATGTCAATGTCAATGTCAATGTCGATGTGAATGTCGATGTGAATGTCGATGTGAATGTCAATGTGAATGTCGATGTGAATGTCAATGTGAATGTCAGTGTCAGTGTCAGTGTCAATGTCAATGTCAATGTCAATGTCAATGTCAATGTCAATGTCAATGTCAATGTCAATGTCAATGTCAATGTCAATGTCAATGTCATTGTCAATGTCAATGTCAATGTCAATGTCAATGTCACTGCCAATGTCAATGTCAATGTCAATGTCAATGTCAATGTCAATGTCAATGTCAATGTCAATGCCAATGTCAATGTCAATGTCCATGTCCATGTCAATGTCAATGTCAATGTGAATGCGGTTGTCAATGTCGATGTCGATGTCGATGTGACTGTCGATGTGAATGCCCATGTGAATGTCAATGTCAATGTCACTGTCAATGTCAATGTCAATGTCAATGTCAATGTCAATGTCAATGTCAATGTCAATGTCAATGTCAATGTCAATGTCAATGTCAATGTCAATGTCAATGTCAATGTCAATGTCAATGTCAATGTCAATGTCAATGTCAATGTCAATGTCAATGTCAATGTCAATGTCAATGTCAATGTCAATGTCAATGTCAATGTCAATGTCAATGTCAATGTCAATGTCAATGTCAATGTCAATGTCAATGTCAATGTCAATATGAATGTCAATGTCAATGTCAATGTCAATGTCAATGTCAATGTCAATGTCAATGTCAATATGAATGTCAATGTCAATATGAATGTCAATCTGAATGTCAATGTCAATGTCAATGTCAATGTCAATGTCAATGTCAATGTCAATGTCAATGTCAATGTCAATGTCAATGTCAATGTCAATGTCAATGTCAATGTCAATGTCAATGTCAATGTCAATGTCAATGTCAATGTCAATGTCAATGTCAATGTCAATGTCAATGTCAATGTCAATGTCAATGTCAATGTCGATGTCAATGTCGATGTGCATGTCGATGTGAATGTCGATGTGAATGTCGATGTGAATGACAATGTCAATGTCAATGTCAATGTCAATGTCAATGTCAATGTCAATGTCAATGTCAATGTCAATGTCAATGTCAATGTCAATGTCAATGTCAATGTCAATGTCAATGTCAATGTCAATGTCAATGTCAATGTCAATGTCAATGTCAATGTCAATGTCAATGTCAATGTCAATGTCAATGTCAATGTCAATGTCAATGTCAATGTCAATGTCAATGTCAATGTCAATGTCAATGTCAATGTCAATGTCAATGTCAATGTCAATGTCGATGTGCATGTCGATGTGAATGACAATGTCAATGTCAATGTCAATGTCAATGTCAATGTCAATGTCAATGTCAATGTCAATGTCAATGTCAATGTCAATGTCAATGTCAATGTCAATGTCAATGTCAATGTCAATGTCAATGTCAATGTCAATGTCAATGTCAATGTCAATGTCAATGTCAATGTCAATGTCAATGTCAATGTCAATGTCAATGTCAATGTCAATGTCAATGTCAATGTCAATGTCAATGTCAATGTCAATGTCAATGTCAATGTCAATGTCAATGTCAATGTCAATGTCAATGTCAATGTCAATGTCAATGTCAATGTCAATGTCAATGTCAATGTCAATGTCAATGTCAATGTCAATGTCAATGTCAATGTCAATGTCAATGTCAATGTCAATGTCAATGTCAATGTCAATGTCAATGTCAATGTCAATGTCAATGTCAATGTCAATGTCAATGTCAATGTCAATGTCAATGTCAATGTCAATGTCAATGTCAATGTCAATGTCAATGTCAATGTCAATGTCAATGTCAATGTCAATGTCAATGTCAATGTCAATGTCAATGTCAATGTCAATGTCAATGGCGATGTGCATGTCGATGTGAATGCCGATGTGAATGTCGATGTGAATGTCAATGTCAATGTCAATGTCAATGTCAATGTCAATGTCAACGTGAATGTCTGTGTCAGTGTCAATGTCAATGTCAACGTGAATGCGAGAGTCAATGTCAATGTCAATGTCAATGTCAATGTCAATGTCAATGTCAATGTCAATGTCAATGTCAATGTCAATGTCAATGTCAATGTCAATGTCAGTGTCAATGTCAATGTCAATCTGAATGTCAATGTCAATGTCAATGTCAATGTCAATGTCAATGTCAATGTCAATGTCAATGTCAATGTCAATGTCAATGTCAATGTCAATGTCAATGTCAATGTCAATGTCAATGTCAATGTCAATGTCAATGTCAATGTCAATGTCAATGTCAATGTCAATGTCAATGTCAATGTCAATGTCAATGTCAATGTCAATGTCAATGTCAATGTCAATGTCAATGTCAATGTCAATGTCAATGTCAATGTCAATGTCAATGTCAATGTCAATGTCAATGTCAATGTCAATGTCAATGTCAATGTCAATGTCAATGTCAATGTCAATGTCAATGTCAATGTCAATGTCAATGTCAATGTCAATGTCAATGTCAATGTCAATGTCAATGTCAATGTCAATGTCAATGTCAATGTCGATGTGAATGTCGATGTGAATGTCAATGTCAATGTCAATGTCAATGTCAATGTCAATGTCAATGTCAATGTCAATCTGAATGTCAATCTCAATGTCAACGTGAATGCGAGAGTCAATGTCAATGTCAATGTCAATGTCAATGTCAATGTCAATGTCAATGTCAATGTCAATGTCAATGTCAATGTCAATGTCAATGTCAATGTCAATGTCAATGTCAATGTCAATGTCAATGTCAATGTCAATGTCAATGTCAATGTCAATGTCAATGTCAATGTCAATGTCAATGTCAATGTCAATGTCAATGTCAATGTCAATGTCAATGTCAATGTCAATGTCAATGTCAATGTCAATGTCAATGTCAATGTCAATGTCAATGTCAATGTCAATGTCAATGTCAATGTCAATGTCAATGTCGATGTGCATGTCGATGTGAATGTCGATGTGAATGTCGATGTCAATGTCAATGTCAATGTCAATGTCAATGTCAATGTCAATGTCAATGTCAATGTCAATGTCAATGTCAATGTCAATGTCAATGTCAATGTCAATGTCAATGTCAATGTGAATGTCAATGTGAATGTCAGTGTCAGTGTCAGTGTCAATGTCAATGTCAATGTCAATGTCAATGTCGATGTGAATGTCGATGTGAATGTCAATGTCAATGTCAATGTCAATGTCAATGTCAATGTCAATGTCAATGTCAATGTCAATGTCAATGTCAATGTCAATGTCAATGTCAATGTCAATGTCAATGTCAATCTGAATGTCAATCTCAATGTCAACGTGAATGCGAGAGTCAATGTCAATGTCAATGTCAATGTCAATGTCAATGTCAATGTCAATGTCAATGTCAATGTCAATGTCTATGTCAATGTCAATGTCAATGTCAATGTCAATGTCAATCTGAATGTCAATCTCAATGTCAACGTGAATGCGAGAGTCAATGTCAATGTCAATGTCAATGTCAATGTCAATGTCAATGTCAATGTCAATGTCAATGTCAATGTCAATGTCAATGTCAATGTCAATGTCAATGTCAATGTCAATGTCAATGTCAATGTCAATGTCAATGTCAATGTCAATGTCAATGTCAATGTCAATGTCAATGTCAATGTCAATGTCAATGTCAATGTCAATGTCAATGTCAATGTCAATGTCAATGTCAATGTCAATGTCAATGTCAATGTCAATGTCAATGTCAATGTCAATGTCAATGTCAATGTCAATGTCGATGTGCATGTCGATGTGAATGCCGATGTGAATGTCGATGTGAATGTCAATGTCAATGTCAATGTCAATGTCAATGTCAATGTCAACGTGAATGTCTGTGTCAGTGTCAATGTCAATGTCAATGTCAATGTCAATGTCAATGTCAATGTCAATGTCAATGTCAATCTGAATGTCAATGTCGATGTGCATGCCGATGTGAATGACAATGTCAATGTCAATGTCAATGTCAATGTCAATGTCAATGTCAATGTCAATGTCAATGTCAATGTCAATGTCAATGTCAATGTCAATGTCAATGTCAATGTCAATGTCAATGTCAATGTCAATGTCAATGTCAATGTCAATGTCAATGTCAATGTCAATGTCAATGTCAATGTCAATGTCAATGTCAATGTCAATGTCAATGTCAATGTCAATGTCAATGTCAATGTCAATGTCAATGTCAATGTCAATGTCAATGTCAATGTCAATGTCAATGTCAATGTCAATGTCAATGTCAATGTCAATGTCAATGTCAATGTCAATGTCAATGTCAATGTCAATGTCAATGTCAATGTCAATGTCAATGTCAATGTCAATGTCAATGTCAATGTCAATGTCAATGTCAATGTCAATGTCAATGTCAATGTCAATGTCAATGTCAATGTCAATGTCAATGTCAATGTCAATGTCAATGTCAATGTCAATGTCAATGTCAATGTCAATGTCAATGTCAATGTCAATGTCAATGTCAATGTCAATGTCAATGTCAATGTCAATGTCAATGTCAATGTCGATGTGCATGTCGATGTGAATGCCGATGTGAATGTCGATGTGAATGTCAATGTCAATGTCAATGTCAATGTCAATGTCAATGTCAATGTCAATGTCGATGTGAATGTCGATGTCAATGTCAATGTCAATGTCAATGTCAATGTCAATGTCAATGTCAATGTCAATGTCGATGTGCATGTCAATGTCAATGTCAATGTCAATGTCAATGTCAATGTCAATCTCAATGTCGATGTGCATGTCGATGTGAATGACAATGTCAATGTCAATGTCAATGTCAATGTCAATGTCAATGTCAATGTCAATGTCAATGTCAATGTCAATGTCAATGTCAATGTCAATGTCAATGTCAATGTCAATGTCAATGTCAATGTCAATGTCAATGTCAATGTCAATGTCAATGTCAATGTCGATGTGCATGTCGATGTGAATGCCGATGTGAATGTCGATGTGAATGTCAATGTCAATGTCAATGTCAATGTCAATGTCAATGTCAATGTCAATGTCAATGTCAATGTCAATGTCAATGTCAATGTCAATGTCAATGTCAATGTCAATGTCAATATGAATGTCAATGTCAATGTCAATGTCAATGTCAATGTCAATGTCAATGTCAATGTCAATGTCAATGTCAATATGAATGTCAATGTCAATATGAATGTCAATCTGAATGTCAATGTCAATGTCAATGTCAATGTCAATGTCAATGTCAATGTCAATGTCAATGTCAATGTCAATGTCAATGTCAATGTCAATGTCAATGTCAATGTCAATGTCAATGTCAATGTCAATGTCAATGTCAATGTCAATGTCAATGTCAATGTCAATGTCAATGTCAATGTCAATGTCAATGTCAATGTCAATGTCAATGTCGATGTGCATGTCGATGTGAATGCCGATGTGAATGTCGATGTGAATGTCAATGTCAATGTCAATGTCAATGTCAATGTCAATGTCAATGTCAATGTCAATGTCAATGTCAATGTCAATGTCAATGTCAATATCAATGTCAATGTCAATGTCAATGTCAATGTCAATGTCAATGTCAATGTCAATGTCAATGTCAATGTCAATGTCAATGTCAATGTCAATGTCAATGTCAATGTCGATGTGCATGTCAATGTCAATGTCAATGTCAATGTCAATGTCAATGTCAATGTCAATGTCAATGTCGATGTGCATGTCGATGTGAATGACAATGTCAATGTCAATGTCAATGTCAATGTCAATGTCAATGTCAATGTCAATGTCAATGTCAATGTCAATGTCAATGTCAATGTCAATGTCAATGTCAATGTCAATGTCAATGTCAATGTCAATGTCAATGTCAATGTCAATGTCAATGTCAATGTCAATGTCAATGTCAATGTCAATGTCAATGTCAATGTCAATGTCAATGTCAATGTCAATGTCAATGTCAATGTCAATGTCAATGTCAATGTCAATGTCAATGTCAATGTCAATGTCAATGTCAATGTCAATGTCAATGTCAATGTCAATGTCAATGTCAATGTCAATGTCAATGTCAATGTCAATGTCAATGTCAATGTCAATGTCAATGTCAATGTCAATGTCAATGTCAATGTCAATGTCAATGTCAATGTCAATGTCAATGTCAATGTCAATGTCAATGTCAATGTCAATGTCAATGTCAATGTCAATGTCAATGTCAATATGAATGTCAATGTCAATATGAATGTCAATCTGAATGTCAATGTCAATGTCAATGTCAATGTCAATGTCAATGTCAATGTCAATGTCAATGTCAATGTCAATGTCAATGTCAATGTCAATGTCAATGTCAATGTCAATGTCAATGTCAATGTCAATGTCAATGTCAATGTCAATGTCAATGTCAATGTCAATGTCAATGTCAATGTCAATGTCAATGTCAATGTCAATGTCAATGTCAATGTCAATGTCAATGTCAATGTCAATGTCAATGTCAATGTCAATATGAATGTCAATGTCAATGTCAATGTCAATGTCAATGTCACTGTCAATGTCAATGTCAATGTCAATGTCAATGTCAATGTCAATGTCAATGTCAATGTCAATGTCAATGTCAATGTCAATGTCAATGTCAATGTCAATGTCAATGTCAATGTCAATGTCAATGTCAATGTCAATGTCAATGTCAATGTCAATGTCAATGTCAATGTCAATGTCAATGTCAATGTCAATGTCAATGTCAATGTCAATGTCAATGTCAATGTCAATGTCAATGTCAATGTCAATGTCAATGTCAATGTCAATGTCAATGTCAATGTCAATGTCAATGTCAATGTCAATGTCAATGTCAATATGAATGTCAATGTCAATGTCAATGTCGATGTCAATGTCAATGTCAATGTCAATGTCAATGTCAATGTCAATGTCAATGTCAATGTCAATGTCAATGTCAATGTCAATGTCAATGTCAATGTCAATGTCAATGTCAATGTCAATGTCAATGTCAATGTCAATGTCAATGTCAATGTCAATGTCAATGTCAATGTCAATGTCAATGTCAATGTCAATGTCAATGTCAATGTCAATGTCAATGTCAATGTCAATGTCAATGTCAATGTCAATGTCAATGTCAATGTCAATGTCAATGTCAATGTCAATGTCAATGTCAATGTCAATGTCAATGTCAATGTCAATGTCAATGTCAATGTCAATGTCAATGTCAATGTCAATGTCAATGTCAATGTCAATGTCAATGTCAATGTCAATGTCAATGTCAATGTCAATGTCAATGTCAATGTCAATGTCAATGTCAATGTCAATGTCAATGTCAATGTCAATGTCAATGTCAATGTCAATGTCAATGTCAATGTCAATGTCAATGTCAATGTCAATATGAATGTCAATGTCAATATGAATGTCAATCTGAATGTCAATGTCAATGTCAATGTCAATGTCAATGTCAATGTCAATGTCAATGTCAATGTCAATGTCAATGTCAATGTCAATGTCAATGTCAATGTCAATGTCAATGTCAATGTCAATGTCAATGTCAATGTCAATGTCAATGTCAATGTCAATGTCAATGTCAATGTCAATGTCAATGTCAATGTCAATGTCAATGTCAATGTCAATGTCAATGTCAATGTCAATGTCAATGTCAATGTCAATGTCAATGTCAATGTCAATGTCAATGTCAATGTCAATGTCAATGTCAATGTCAATGTCAATGTCAATGTCAATGTCAATGTCAATGTCAATGTCAATGTCAATGTCAATGTCAATGTCAATGTCAATGTCAATGTCAATGTCAATGTCAATGTCAATGTCAATGTCAATGTCAATGTCAATGTCAATGTCAATGTCAATGTCAATGTCAATGTCAATGTCAATGTCAATGTCAATGTCAATGTCAATGTCAATGTCAATGTCAATGTCAATGTCAATGTCAATGTCAATGTCAATGTCAATGTCAATGTCAATATGAATGTCAATGTCAATATGAATGTCAATCTGAATGTCAATGTCAATGTCAATGTCAATGTCAATGTCAATGTCAATGTCAATGTCAATGTCAATGTCAATGTCAATGTCAATGTCAATGTCAATGTCAATGTCAATGTCAATGTCAATGTCAATGTCAATGTCAATGTCAATGTCAATGTCAATGTCAATGTCAATGTCAATGTCAATGTCAATGTCAATGTCAATGTCAATGTCAATGTCAATGTCAATGTCAATGTCAATGTCAATGTCAATGTCAATGTCAATGTCAATGTCAATGTCAATGTCAATGTCAATGTCAATATGAATGTCAATGTCAATGTCAATGTCAATGTCAATGTCACTGCCAATGTCAATGTCAATGTCAATGTCAATGTCAATGTCAATGTCAATGTCAATGTCAATGTCAATGTCAATGTCAATGTCAATGTCAATGTCCATGTCCATGTCAATGTCAATGTCAATGTGAATGCGGTTGTCAATGTCGATGTCGATGTCGATGTGACTGTCGATGTGAATGCCCATGTGAATGTCAATGTCAATGTCAATGTCAATGTCAATGTCAATGTCAATGTCAATGTCAATGTCAATGTCAATGTCAATGTCAATGTCAATGTCGATGTGAATGTCGATGTGAATGTCAATGTGAATGTCGATGTGAATGTCAATGTGAATGTCAGTGTCAGTGTCAGTGTCAATGTCAATGTCAATGTCAATGTCAATGTCAATGTCAATGTCAATGTCAATGTCAATGTCAATGTCAATGTCAATGTCAATGTCAATGTCAATGTCATTGTCAATGTCAATGTCAATGTCAATGTCAATGTCACTGCCAATGTCAATGTCAATGTCAATGTCAATGTCAATGTCAATGTCAATGTCAATGTCAATGCCAATGTCAATGTCAATGTCAATGTCAATGTCAATGTCAATGTCAATGTCAATGTCAATGTCAATGTCAATGTCAATGTCAATGTCAATGTCAATGTCAATATGAATGTCAATGTCAATGTCAATGTCAATGTCAATGTCAATGTCAATGTCAATGTCAATGTCAATGTCAATATGAATGTCAATGTCAATATGAATGTCAATCTGAATGTCAATGTCAATGTCAATGTCAATGTCAATGTCAATGTCAATGTCAATGTCAATGTCAATGTCAATGTCAATGTCAATGTCAATGTCAATGTCAATGTCAATGTCAATGTCAATGTCAATGTCAATGTCAATGTCAATGTCAATGTCAATGTCAATGTCAATGTCAATGTCAATGTCAATGTCAATGTCAATGTCAATGTCAATGTCAATGTCAATGTCAATGTCAATGTCAATGTCAATGTCAATGTCAATGTCAATGTCAATGTCAATGTCAATGTCAATATGAATGTCAATGTCAATGTCAATGTCAATGTCAATGTCAATGTCAATGTCAATGTCAATGTCAATGTCAATGTCAATGTCAATGTCAATGTCAATGTCAATGTCAATGTCAATGTCAATGTCAATGTCAATGTCAATGTCAATGTCAATGTCAATGTCAATGTCAATATGAATGTCAATGTCAATATGAATGTCAATCTGAATGTCAATGTCAATGTCAATGTCAATGTCAATGTCAATGTCGATGTCAATGTCAATGTCAATGTCAATGTCAATGTCAATGTCAATGTCAATGTCAATGTCAATGTCAATCTGAATGTCAATGTCAATGTCAATGTCAATGTCAATGTCAATGTCAATGTCAATGTCAATGTCAATGTCAATGTCAATGTCAATGTCAATGTCAATGTCAATGTCAATGTCAATGTCAATGTCAATGTCAATGTCAATGTCAATGTCAATGTCAATGTCAATGTCAATGTCAATGTCAATGTCAATGTCAATGTCAATGTCAATGTCAATGTCAATGTCAATGTCAATGTCAATGTCAATGTCAATGTCAATGTCAATGTCAATGTCAATGTCAATGTCAATGTCAATGTCAATGTCAATGTCAATGTCAATGTCAATGTCAATGTCAATATGAATGTCAATGTCAATGTCAATGTCAATGTCAATGTCAATGTCAATGTCAATGTCAATATGAATGTCAATGTCAATATGAATGTCAATCTGAATGTCAATGTCAATGTCAATGTCAATGTCAATGTCAATGTCAATGTCAATGTCAATGTCAATGTCAATGTCAATGTCAATGTCAATGTCAATGTCAATGTCAATGTCAATGTCAATGTCAATGTCAATGTCAATGTCAATGTCAATGTCAATGTCAATGTCAATGTCAATGTCAATGTCAATGTCAATGTCAATGTCAATGTCAATGTCAATGTCAATGTCAATGTCAATGTCAATGTCAATGTCAATGTCAATGTCAATGTCAATGTCAATGTCAATGTCAATGTCAATGTCAATGTCAATGTCAATATGAATGTCAATGTCAATGTCAATGTCAATGTCAATGTCACTGCCAATGTCAATGTCAATGTCAATGTCAATGTCAATGTCAATGTCAATGTCAATGTCAATGTCAATGTCAATGTCCATGTCCATGTCAATGTCAATGTCAATGTGAATGCGGTTGTCAATGTCGATGTCGATGTCGATGTGACTGTCGATGTGAATGCCCATGTGAATGTCAATGTCAATGTCACTGTCAATGTCAATGTCAATGTCAATGTCAATGTCAATGTCAATGTCAATGTCAATGTCAATGTCAATGTCAATGTCAATGTCAATGTCAATGTCAATGTCAATGTCAATGTCAATGTCAATGTCAATGTCAATGTCAATGTCAATGTCAATGTCAATGTCAATGTCAATTTCAATGTCAATGTCAATGTCAATGTCAATGTCAATGTCAATGTCAATGTCAATGTCAATGTCAATGTCAATGTCAATATGAATGTCAATGTCAATGTCAATGTCAATGTCAATGTCAATGTCAATGTGAATTTCAATGTCAATGTCAATGTGAATGTGAATGTCAATGTCAATGTCAATGTCAATGTCAATGTCAATGTCAATGTCAATGTCAATGTCAATGTCAATGTCAATGTCAATGTCAATGTCAATGTCAATGTCAATGTCAATGTCAATGTCAATGTCAATGTCAATGTCAATGTCAATGTCAATGTCAATGTCAATGTCAATGTCAATGTCAATGTCAATGTCAATGTCAATGTCAATGTCAATGTCAATGTCAATGTCAATGTCAATGTCAATGTCAATGTCAATGTCAATGTCAATGTCAATGTCAATGTCAATGTCAATGTCAATGTCAATGTCAATGTCAATGTCAATGTCAATGTCAATGTCAATGTCAATGTCAATATGAATGTCAATGTCAATATGAATGTCAATCTGAATGTCAATGTCAATGTCAATGTCAATGTCAATGTCAATGTCAATGTCAATGTCAATGTCAATGTCAATGTCAATGTCAATGTCAATGTCAATGTCAATGTCAATGTCAATGTCAATGTCAATGTCAATGTCAATGTCAATGTCAATGTCAATGTCAATGTCAATGTCAATGTCAATGTCAATGTCAATGTCAATGTCAATGTCAATGTCAATGTCAATGTCAATGTCAATGTCAATGTCAATGTCAATGTCAATGTCAATGTCAATGTCAATGTCAATGTCAATGTCAATGTCAATGTCAATGTCAATGTCAATGTCAATGTCAATGTCAATGTCAATGTCAATGTCAATGTCAATGTCAATGTCAATGTCAATGTCAATGTCAATGTCAATGTCAATGTCAATGTCAATGTCAATGTCAATGTCAATGTCAATGTCAATGTCAATGTCAATGTCAATGTCAATGTCAATGTCAATGTCAATGTCAATGTCAATGTCAATGTCAATGTCAATGTCAATGTCAATGTCAATGTCAATGTCAATGTCAATGTCAATATGAATGTCAATGTCAATATGAATGTCAATCTGAATGTCAATGTCAATGTCAATGTCAATGTCAATGTCAATGTCAATGTCAATGTCAATGTCAATGTCAATGTCAATGTCAATGTCAATGTCAATGTCAATGTCAATGTCAATGTCAATGTCAATGTCAATGTCAATGTCAATGTCAATGTCAATGTCAATGTCAATGTCAATGTCAATGTCAATGTCAATGTCAATGTCAATGTCAATGTCAATGTCAATGTCAATGTCAATGTCAATGTCAATGTCAATGTCAATGTCAATGTCAATGTCAATGTCAATGTCAATGTCAATATGAATGTCAATGTCAATGTCAATGTCAATGTCAATGTCACTGCCAATGTCAATGTCAATGTCAATGTCAATGTCAATGTCAATGTCAATGTCAATGTCAATGTCAATGTCAATGTCAATGTCAATGTCAATGTCCATGTCCATGTCAATGTCAATGTCAATGTGAATGCGGTTGTCAATGTCGATGTCGATGTCGATGTGACTGTCGATGTGAATGCCCATGTGAATGTCAATGTCAATGTCAATGTCAATGTCAATGTCAATGTCAATGTCAATGTCAATGTCAATGTCAATGTCAATGTCAATGTCAATGTCGATGTGAATGTCGATGTGAATGTCAATGTGAATGTCGATGTGAATGTCAATGTGAATGTCAGTGTCAGTGTCAGTGTCAATGTCAATGTCAATGTCAATGTCAATGTCAATGTCAATGTCAATGTCAATGTCAATGTCAATGTCAATGTCAATGTCAATGTCAATGTCAATGTCATTGTCAATGTCAATGTCAATGTCAATGTCAATGTCACTGCCAATGTCAATGTCAATGTCAATGTCAATGTCAATGTCAATGTCAATGTCAATGTCAATGCCAATGTCAATGTCAATGTCAATGTCAATGTCAATGTCAATGTCAATGTCAATGTCAATGTCAATGTCAATGTCAATGTCAATGTCAATGTCAATGTCAATATGAATGTCAATGTCAATGTCAATGTCAATGTCAATGTCAATGTCAATGTCAATGTCAATGTCAATGTCAATATGAATGTCAATGTCAATATGAATGTCAATCTGAATGTCAATGTCAATGTCAATGTCAATGTCAATGTCAATGTCAATGTCAATGTCAATGTCAATGTCAATGTCAATGTCAATGTCAATGTCAATGTCAATGTCAATGTCAATGTCAATGTCAATGTCAATGTCAATGTCAATGTCAATGTCAATGTCAATGTCAATGTCAATGTCAATGTCAATGTCAATGTCAATGTCAATGTCAATGTCAATGTCAATGTCAATGTCAATGTCAATGTCAATGTCAATGTCAATGTCAATGTCAATGTCAATGTCAATATGAATGTCAATGTCAATGTCAATGTCAATGTCAATGTCAATGTCAATGTCAATGTCAATGTCAATGTCAATGTCAATGTCAATGTCAATGTCAATGTCAATGTCAATGTCAATGTCAATGTCAATGTCAATGTCAATGTCAATGTCAATGTCAATGTCAATGTCAATATGAATGTCAATGTCAATATGAATGTCAATCTGAATGTCAATGTCAATGTCAATGTCAATGTCAATGTCAATGTCGATGTCAATGTCAATGTCAATGTCAATGTCAATGTCAATGTCAATGTCAATGTCAATGTCAATGTCAATCTGAATGTCAATGTCAATGTCAATGTCAATGTCAATGTCAATGTCAATGTCAATGTCAATGTCAATGTCAATGTCAATGTCAATGTCAATGTCAATGTCAATGTCAATGTCAATGTCAATGTCAATGTCAATGTCAATGTCAATGTCAATGTCAATGTCAATGTCAATGTCAATGTCAATGTCAATGTCAATGTCAATGTCAATGTCAATGTCAATGTCAATGTCAATGTCAATGTCAATGTCAATGTCAATGTCAATGTCAATGTCAATGTCAATGTCAATGTCAATGTCAATGTCAATGTCAATGTCAATGTCAATGTCAATATGAATGTCAATGTCAATGTCAATGTCAATGTCAATGTCAATGTCAATGTCAATGTCAATATGAATGTCAATGTCAATATGAATGTCAATCTGAATGTCAATGTCAATGTCAATGTCAATGTCAATGTCAATGTCAATGTCAATGTCAATGTCAATGTCAATGTCAATGTCAATGTCAATGTCAATGTCAATGTCAATGTCAATGTCAATGTCAATGTCAATGTCAATGTCAATGTCAATGTCAATGTCAATGTCAATGTCAATGTCAATGTCAATGTCAATGTCAATGTCAATGTCAATGTCAATGTCAATGTCAATGTCAATGTCAATGTCAATGTCAATGTCAATGTCAATGTCAATGTCAATGTCAATGTCAATGTCAATGTCAATGTCAATGTCAATATGAATGTCAATGTCAATGTCAATGTCAATGTCAATGTCACTGCCAATGTCAATGTCAATGTCAATGTCAATGTCAATGTCAATGTCAATGTCAATGTCAATGTCAATGTCAATGTCCATGTCCATGTCAATGTCAATGTCAATGTGAATGCGGTTGTCAATGTCGATGTCGATGTCGATGTGACTGTCGATGTGAATGCCCATGTGAATGTCAATGTCAATGTCACTGTCAATGTCAATGTCAATGTCAATGTCAATGTCAATGTCAATGTCAATGTCAATGTCAATGTCAATGTCAATGTCAATGTCAATGTCAATGTCAATGTCAATGTCAATGTCAATGTCAATGTCAATGTCAATGTCAATGTCAATGTCAATGTCAATGTCAATTTCAATGTCAATGTCAATGTCAATGTCAATGTCAATGTCAATGTCAATGTCAATGTCAATGTCAATGTCAATGTCAATATGAATGTCAATGTCAATGTCAATGTCAATGTCAATGTCAATGTCAATGTGAATTTCAATGTCAATGTCAATGTGAATGTGAATGTCAATGTCAATGTCAATGTCAATGTCAATGTCAATGTCAATGTCAATGTCAATGTCAATGTCAATGTCAATGTCAATGTCAATGTCAATGTCAATGTCAATGTCAATGTCAATGTCAATGTCAATGTCAATGTCAATGTCAATGTCAATGTCAATGTCAATGTCAATGTCAATGTCAATGTCAATGTCAATGTCAATGTCAATGTCAATGTCAATGTCAATGTCAATGTCAATGTCAATGTCAATGTCAATGTGAATTTCAATGTGAATGTGAATGTGAATGTGAATGTCAATGTCAATGTCAATGTCAATGTCAATGTCAATGTCAATGTCAATGTCAATGTCAATGTCAATGTCAATGTCAATGTCAATGTCAATGTCAATGTCAATGTCAATGTCAATGTCAATGTCAATGTCAATGTCAATGTCAATGTCAATGTCAATGTCAATGTCAATGTCAATGTCAATGTCAATGTCAATGTCAATGTCAATGTCAATGTCAATGTCAATGTCAATGTCAATGTCAATGTCAATGTCAATGTCAATGTCAATGTCAATGTCAATGTCAATGTCAATGTCAATGTCAATGTCAATGTCAATGTCAATGTCAATGTCAATGTCAATGTCAATGTCAATGTCAATGTCAATGTCAATGTCAATGTCGATGTGCATGTCGATGTGAATGCCGATGTGAATGTCGATGTGAATGTCAATGTCAATGTCAATGTCAATGTCAATGTCAATGTCAATGTCAATGTCGATGTGAATGTCGATGTCAATGTCAATGTCAATGTCAATGTCAATGTCAATGTCAATGTCAATGTCAATGTCGATGTGCATGTCAATGTCAATGTCAATGTCAATGTCAATGTCAATGTCAATGTCAATGTCGATGTGCATGTCGATGTGAATGACAATGTCAATGTCAATGTCAATGTCAATGTCAATGTCAATGTCAATGTCAATGTCAATGTCAATGTCAATGTCAATGTCAATGTCAATGTCAATGTCAATGTCAATGTCAATGTCAATGTCAATGTCAATGTCAATGTCGATGTGCATGTCGATGTGAATGCCGATGTGAATGTCGATGTGAATGTCAATGTCAATGTCAATGTCAATGTCAATGTCAATGTCAATGTCAATGTCGATGTGAATGTCGATGTCAATGTCAATGTCAATGTCAATGTCAATGTCAATGTCAATGTCAATCTGAATGTCAATCTCAATGTCAACGTGAATGCGAGAGTCAATGTCAATGTCAATGTCAATGTCAATGTCAATGTCAATGTCAATGTCAATGTCAATGTCAATGTCAATGTCAATGTCAATGTCAATGTCAATGTCAATGTCAATGTCAATGTCAATGTCAATGTCAATGTCAATGTCAATGTCAATGTCAATGTCAATGTCAATGTCAATGTCAATGTCAATGTCAATGTCAATGTCAATGTCAATGTCAATGTCAATGTCAATGTCAATGTCAATGTCAATGTCAATGTCAATGTCAATGTCAATGTCAATGTCAATGTCAATGTCAATGTCAATGTCAATGTCAATGTCAATGTCAATGTCAATGTCAATGTCAATGTCAATGTCAATGTCAATGTCAATGTCAATGTCAATGTCAATGTCAATGTCAATGTCAATGTCAATGTCAATGTCAATGTCAATGTCAATGTCAATGTCAATGTCAATGTCAATGTCAATGTCAATGTCAATGTCAATGTCAATGTCAATGTCAATGTCAATGTCAATGTCAATGTCAATGTCAATGTCAATGTCAATGTCAATGTCAATGTCAATGTCAATGTCAATGTCAATGTCAATGTCAATGTCAATGTCAATGTCAATGTCAATGGCGATGTGCATGTCGATGTGAATGCCGATGTGAATGTCGATGTGAATGTCAATGTCAATGTCAATGTCAATGTCAATGTCAATGTCAACGTGAATGTCTGTGTCAGTGTCAATGTCAATGTCAATGTCAATGTCAATGTCAATGTCAATGTCAATGTCAATGTCAATGTCAATGTCAATCTGAATGTCAATGTCAATGTCAATCTCAATGTCAACGTGAATGCGAGAGTCAATGTCAATGTCAATGTCAATGTCAATGTCAATGTCAATGTCAATGTCAATGTCAATGTCAATGTCAATGTCAATGTCAATGTCAATGTCAATGTCAGTGTCAATGTCAATGTCAATCTGAATGTCAATGTCAATGTCAATGTCAATGTCAATGTCAATGTCAATGTCAATGTCAATGTCAATGTCAATGTCAATGTCAATGTCAATGTCAATGTCAATGTCAATGTCAATGTCAATGTCAATGTCAATGTCAATGTCAATGTCAATGTCAATGTCAATGTCAATGTCAATGTCAATGTCAATGTCAATGTCAATGTCAATGTCAATGTCAATGTCAATGTCAATGTCAATGTCAATGTCAATGTCAATGTCAATGTCAATGTCAATGTCAATGTCATTGTCAATGTCAATGTCAATGTCAATGTCAATGTCAATGTCAATGTCAATGTCAATGTCGATGTGAATGTCGATGTGAATGTCAATGTCAATGTCAATGTCAATGTCAATGTCAATGTCAATGTCAATGTCAATGTCAATCTGAATGTCAATCTCAATGTCAACGTGAATGCGAGAGTCAATGTCAATGTCAATGTCAATGTCAATGTCAATGTCAATGTCAATGTCAATGTCAATGTCAATGTCAATGTCAATGTCAATGTCAATGTCAATGTCAATGTCAATGTCAATGTCAATGTCAATGTCAATGTCAATGTCAATGTCAATGTCAATGTCAATGTCAATGTCAATGTCAATGTCAATGTCAATGTCAATGTCAATGTCAATGTCAATGTCAATGTCAATGTCAATGTCAATGTCAATGTCAATGTCAATGTCAATGTCAATGTCAATGTCAATGTCAATGTCAATGTCAATGTCAATGTCAATGTCAATGTCAATGTCAATGTCAATGTCAATGTCAATGTCAATGTCAATGTCAATGTCAATGTCAATGTCAATGTCAATGTCAATGTCAATGTCAATGTCAATGTCAATGTCAATGTCAATGTCAATGTCGATGTGCATGTCGATGTGAATGTCGATGTGAATGTCGATGTCAATGTCAATGTCAATGTCAATGTCAATGTCAATGTCAATGTCAATGTCAATGTCAATGTCAATGTCAATGTCAATGTGAATGTCAATGTGAATGTCAGTGTCAGTGTCAGTGTCAATGTCAATGTCAATGTCAATGTCAATGTCGATGTGAATGTCGATGTGAATGTCAATGTCAATGTCAATGTCAATGTCAATGTCAATGTCAATGTCAATGTCAATGTCAATGTCAATGTCAATGTCAATGTCAATGTCAATGTCAATGTCAATGTCAATCTGAATGTCAATCTCAATGTCAACGTGAATGCGAGAGTCAATGTCAATGTCAATGTCAATGTCAATGTCAATGTCAATGTCAATGTCAATGTCAATGTCAATGTCAATGTCTATGTCAATGTCAATGTCAATGTCAATGTCAATGTCAATGTCAATGTCAATGTCCATGTCCATGTCAATGTCAATGTCAATGTGAATGCGGTTGTCAATGTCGATGTCGATGTCGATGTGACTGTCGATGTGAATGCCCATGTCAATGTCAATGTCAATGTCAATGTCAATGTCAATGTCAATGTCAATATGAATGTCAATGTCAATGTCAATGTCAATGTCAATGTCAATGTCAATGTCAATGTCAATGTCAATGTCAATATGAATGTCAATGTCAATATGAATGTCAATCTGAATGTCAATGTCAATGTCAATGTCAATGTCAATGTCAATGTCAATGTCAATGTCAATGTCAATGTCAATGTCAATGTCAATGTCAATGTCAATGTCGATGTGAATGTCGATGTGAATGTCGATGTGAATGTCAATGTGAATGTCGATGTGAATGTCAATGTGAATGTCAGTGTCAGTGTCAGTGTCAATGTCAATGTCAATGTCAATGTCAATGTCAATGTCAATGTCAATGTCAATGTCAATGTCAATGTCAATGTCAATGTCATTGTCAATGTCAATGTCAATGTCAATGTCAATGTCACTGCCAATGTCAATGTCAATGTCAATGTCAATGTCAATGTCAATGTCAATGTCAATGTCAATGCCAATGTCAATGTCAATGTCCATGTCCATGTCAATGTCAATGTCAATGTGAATGTCAATGTCAATGTCAATGTCAATATGAATGTCAATGTCAATATGAATGTCAATCTGAATGTCAATGTCAATGTCAATGTCAATGTCAATGTCAATGTCAATGTCAATGTCAATGTCAATGTCAATGTCAATGTCAATGTCAATGTCAATGTCAATGTCAATGTCAATGTCAATGTCCATGTCAATGTCAATGTCAATGTCAATGTCAATGTCAATGTCAATGTCAATGTCAATGTCAATGTCAATGTCAATGTCAATGTCGATGTCAATGTCGATGTGCATGTCGATGTGAATGTCGATGTGAATGTCGATGTGAATGACAATGTCAATGTCAATGTCAATGTCAATGTCAATGTCAATGTCAATGTCAATGTCAATGTCAATGTCAATGTCAATGTCAATATCAATGTCAATGTCAATGTCAATGTCAATGTCAATGTCAATGTCAATGTCAATGTCAATGTCAATGTCAATGTCAATGTCAATGTCAATGTCAATGTCAATGTCAATGTCAATGTCAATGTCAATGTCAATGTCAATGTCAATGTCGATGTGCATGTCAATGTCAATGTCAATGTCAATGTCAATGTCAATGTCAATGTCAATGTCAATGTCGATGTGCATGTCGATGTGAATGACAATGTCAATGTCAATGTCAATGTCAATGTCAATGTCAATGTCAATGTCAATGTCAATGTCAATGTCAATGTCAATGTCAATGTCAATGTCAATGTCAATGTCAATGTCAATGTCAATGTCAATGTCAATGTCAATGTCAATGTCAATGTCAATGTCAATGTCAATGTCAATGTCAATGTCAATGTCAATGTCAATGTCAATGTCAATGTCAATGTCAATGTCAATGTCAATGTCAATGTCAATGTCAATGTCAATGTCAATGTCAATGTCAATGTCAATGTCAATGTCAATGTCAATGTCAATGTCAATGTCAATGTCAATGTCAATGTCAATGTCAATGTCAATGTCAATGTCAATGTCAATGTCAATGTCAATGTCAATGTCAATGTCAATGTCAATGTCAATGTCAATGTCAATGTCAATGTCAATGTCAATGTCAATGTCAATGTCAATGTCAATGTCAATGTCAATGTCAATGTCAATGTCAATGTCAATGTCAATGTCAATGTCAATGTCAATGTCAATGTCAATGTCAATGTCAATGTCAATGTCAATGTCAATGTCAATGTCAATGGCGATGTGCATGTCGATGTGAATGCCGATGTGAATGTCGATGTGAATGTCAATGTCAATGTCAATGTCAATGTCAATGTCAATGTCAACGTGAATGTCTGTGTCAGTGTCAATGTCAATGTCAACGTGAATGCGAGAGTCAATGTCAATGTCAATGTCAATGTCAATGTCAATGTCAATGTCAATGTCAATGTCAATGTCAATGTCAATGTCAGTGTCAGTGTCAATGTCAATGTCAATCTGAATGTCAATGTCAATGTCAATGTCAATGTCAATGTCAATGTCAATGTCAATGTCAATGTCAATGTCAATGTCAATGTCAATGTCAATGTCAATGTCAATGTCAATGTCAATGTCAATGTCAATGTCAATGTCAATGTCAATGTCAATGTCAATGTCAATGTCAATGTCAATGTCAATGTCAATGTCAATGTCAATGTCAATGTCAATGTCAATGTCAATGTCGATGTGCATGTCGATGTGAATGTCGATGTGAATGTCGATGTCAATGTCAATGTCAATGTCAATGTCAATGTCAATGTCAATGTCAATGTCAATGTCAATGTCAATGTCAATGTCAATGTCAATGTCAATGTCAATGTCAATGTCAATGTCAATGTCAATGTGAATGTCAATGTGAATGTCAATGTGAATGTCAGTGTCAGTGTCAGTGTCAATGTCAATGTCAATGTCAATGTCAATGTCGATGTGAATGTCGATGTGAATGTCAATGTCAATGTCAATGTCAATGTCAATGTCAATGTCAATGTCAATGTCAATGTCAATGTCAATGTCAATGTCAATGTCAATGTCAATGTCAATGTCAATGTCAATGTCAATGTCAATGTCAATGTCAATGTCAATGTCAATGTCAATGTCAATGTCAATGTCGATGTGCATGTCGATGTGAATGCCGATGTGAATGTCGATGTGAATGTCAATGTCAATGTCAATGTCAATGTCAATGTCAATGTCAATGTCAATGTCGATGTGAATGTCGATGTCAATGTCAATGTCAATGTCAATGTCAATGTCAATGTCAATGTCAATGTCAATGTCAATGTCAATGTCAATGTCAATGTCAATGTCAATGTCAATGTCAATGTCAATGTCAATGTCAATGTCAATGTCAATGTCAATGTCAATGTCAATGTCAATGTCAATGTCAATGTCAATGTCAATGTCAATGTCAATGTCAATGTCAATGTCAATGTCAATGTCAATGTCAATGTCAATGTCAATGTCAATGTCAATGTCAATGTCAATGTCAATGTCAATGTCAATGTCAATGTCAATGTCAATGTCAATGTCGATGTGAATGTCGATGTGAATGTCAATGTCAATGTCAATGTCAATGTCAATGTCAATGTCAATGTCAATGTCAATGTCAATGTCAATCTGAATGTCAATCTCAATGTCAACGTGAATGCGAGAGTCAATGTCAATGTCAATGTCAATGTCAATGTCAATGTCAATGTCAATGTCAATGTCAATGTCAATGTCAATGTCAATGTCAATGTCAATGTCAA
This sequence comes from Lasioglossum villosulum, assembly GCA_963971365.1. NCBI lineage: Eukaryota > Metazoa > Arthropoda > Insecta > Hymenoptera > Halictidae > Lasioglossum > Lasioglossum villosulum. The sequence goes on along the minus strand of CAXARU010000026.1, from coordinate 731,545 downwards.
TGTCAATGTCAATGTCAATGTCAATGTCAATGTCAATGTCAATGTCAATGTCAATGTCAATGTCAATGTCAATGTCAATGTCAATGTCAATGTCAATGTCAATGTCAATGTCAATGTCAATGTCAATGTCAATGTCAATGTCAATGTCAATGTCAATGTCAATGTCAATGTCAATGTCAATGTCAATGTCAATGTCGATGTGCATGTCGATGTGAATGTCGATGTGAATGTCGATGTCAATGTCAATGTCAATGTCAATGTCAATGTCAATGTCAATGTCAATGTCAATGTCAATGTCAATGTCAATGTCAATGTCAATGTCAATGTCAATGTCAATGTGAATGTCAATGTGAATGTCAGTGTCAGTGTCAGTGTCAATGTCAATGTCAATGTCAATGTCAATGTCGATGTGAATGTCGATGTGAATGTCAATGTCAATGTCAATGTCAATGTCAATGTCAATGTCAATGTCAATGTCAATGTCAATGTCAATGTCAATGTCAATGTCAATGTCAATCTGAATGTCAATCTCAATGTCAACGTGAATGCGAGAGTCAATGTCAATGTCAATGTCAATGTCAATGTCAATGTCAATGTCAATGTCAATGTCAATGTCAATGTCTATGTCAATGTCAATGTCAATGTCAATGTCAATGTCAATGTCAATCTGAATGTCAATCTCAATGTCAACGTGAATGCGAGAGTCAATGTCAATGTCAATGTCAATGTCAATGTCAATGTCAATGTCAATGTCAATGTCAATGTCAATGTCAATGTCAATGTCAATGTCAATGTCAATGTCAATGTCAATGTCAATGTCAATGTCAATGTCAATGTCAATGTCAATGTCAATGTCAATGTCAATGTCAATGTCAATGTCAATGTCAATGTCAATGTCAATGTCAATGTCAATGTCAATGTCAATGTCAATGTCAATGTCAATGTCAATGTCAATGTCAATGTCAATGTCAATGTCAATGTCAATGTCAATGTCAATGTCAATGTCAATGTCAATGTCGATGTGCATGTCGATGTGAATGCCGATGTGAATGTCGATGTGAATGTCAATGTCAATGTCAATGTCAATGTCAATGTCAATGTCAACGTGAATGTCTGTGTCAGTGTCAATGTCAATGTCAATGTCAATGTCAATGTCAATGTCAATGTCAATGTCAATGTCAATCTGAATGTCAATGTCGATGTGCATGTCGATGTGAATGACAATGTCAATGTCAATGTCAATGTCAATGTCAATGTCAATGTCAATGTCAATGTCAATGTCAATGTCAATGTCAATGTCAATGTCAATGTCAATGTCAATGTCAATGTCAATGTCAATGTCAATGTCAATGTCAATGTCAATGTCAATGTCAATGTCAATGTCAATGTCAATGTCAATGTCAATGTCAATGTCAATGTCGATGTCAATGTCGATGTGCATGTCGATGTGAATGCCGATGTGAATGTCGATGTGAATGTCAATGTCAATGTCAATGTCAATGTCAATGTCAATGTCAATGTCAATGTCGATGTGAATGTCGATGTCAATGTCAATGTCAATGTCAATGTCAATGTCAATGTCAATGTCAATGTCGATGTGCATGTCAATGTCAATGTCAATGTCAATGTCAATGTCAATGTCAATGTCAATGTCAATGTCGATGTGCATGTCGATGTGAATGACAATGTCAATGTCAATGTCAATGTCAATGTCAATGTCAATGTCAATGTCAATGTCAATGTCAATGTCAATGTCAATGTCAATGTCAATGTCAATGTCAATGTCAATGTCAATGTCGATGTGCATGTCGATGTGAATGCCGATGTGAATGTCGATGTGAATGTCAATGTCAATGTCAATGTCAATGTCAATGTCAATGTCAATGTCAATGTCGATGTGAATGTCGATGTCAATGTCAATGTCAATGTCAATGTCAATGTCAATGTCAATGTCAATGTCAATGTCAATGTCGATGTGCATGTCAATGTCAATGTCAATGTCAATGTCAATGTCAATGTCAATGTCAATGTCGATGTGCATGTCGATGTGAATGACAATGTCAATGTCAATGTCAATGTCAATGTCAATGTCAATGTCAATGTCAATGTCAATGTCAATGTCAATGTCAATGTCAATGTCAATGTCAATGTCAATGTCAATGTCAATGTCAATGTCAATGTCAATGTCAATGTCAATGTCAATGTCAATGTCAATGTCAATGTCAATGTCAATGTCAATGTCAATGTCAATGTCAATGTCAATGTCAATGTCAATGTCAATGTCAATGTCAATGTCAATGTCAATGTCAATGTCAATGTCAATGTCAATGTCAATGTCAATGTCAATGTCAATGTCAATGTCAATGTCAATGTCAATGTCAATGTCAATGTCAATGTCAATGTCAATGTCAATGTCAATGTCAATGTCAATGTCAATGTCAATGTCAATGTCAATGTCAATGTCAATGTCAATGTCAATGTCAATGTCAATGTCAATGTCAATGTCAATGTCAATGTCAATGTCAATGTCAATGTCAATGTCAATGTCAATGTCAATGTCAATGTCAATGTCAATGTCAATGGCGATGTGCATGTCGATGTGAATGCCGATGTGAATGTCGATGTGAATGTCAATGTCAATGTCAATGTCAATGTCAATGTCAATGTCAACGTGAATGTCTGTGTCAGTGTCAATGTCAATGTCAATGTCAATGTCAATGTCAATGTCAATGTCAATGTCAATGTCAATCTGAATGTCAATGTCAATGTCAATCTCAATGTCAACGTGAATGCGAGAGTCAATGTCAATGTCAATGTCAATGTCAATGTCAATGTCAATGTCAATGTCAATGTCAATGTCAATGTCAATGTCAATGTCAATGTCAATGTCAATGTCAATGTCAATGTCAATGTCAATGTCAATGTCAATGTCAATGTCAATGTCAATGTCAATGTCAATGTCAATGTCAATGTCAATGTCAATGTCAATGTCAATGTCAATGTCAATGTCAATGTCAATGTCATTGTCAATGTCAATGTCAATGTCAATGTCAATGTCAATGTCAATGTCAATGTCAATGTCGATGTGAATGTCGATGTGAATGTCAATGTCAATGTCAATGTCAATGTCAATGTCAATGTCAATGTCAATGTCAATGTCAATCTGAATGTCAATCTCAATGTCAACGTGAATGCGAGAGTCAATGTCAATGTCAATGTCAATGTCAATGTCAATGTCAATGTCAATGTCAATGTCAATGTCAATGTCAATGTCAATGTCAATGTCAATGTCAATGTCAATGTCAATGTCAATGTCAATGTCAATGTCAATGTCAATGTCAATGTCAATGTCAATGTCAATGTCAATGTCAATGTCAATGTCAATGTCAATGTCAATGTCAATGTCAATGTCAATGTCAATGTCAATGTCAATGTCAATGTCAATGTCAATGTCAATGTCAATGTCAATGTCAATGTCAATGTCAATGTCAATGTCAATGTCAATGTCAATGTCGATGTGCATGTCGATGTGAATGTCGATGTGAATGTCGATGTCAATGTCAATGTCAATGTCAATGTCAATGTCAATGTCAATGTCAATGTCAATGTCAATGTCAATGTCAATGTGAATGTCAATGTGAATGTCAGTGTCAGTGTCAGTGTCAATGTCAATGTCAATGTCAATGTCAATGTCGATGTGAATGTCGATGTGAATGTCAATGTCAATGTCAATGTCAATGTCAATGTCAATGTCAATGTCAATGTCAATGTCAATGTCAATGTCAATGTCAATGTCAATCTGAATGTCAATCTCAATGTCAACGTGAATGCGAGAGTCAATGTCAATGTCAATGTCAATGTCAATGTCAATGTCAATGTCAATGTCAATGTCAATGTCAATGTCAATGTCAATGTCAATGTCTATGTCAATGTCAATGTCAATGTCAATGTCAATGTCAATGTCAATCTGAATGTCAATCTCAATGTCAATGTCAATGTCAATGTCAATGTCAATGTCAATGTCAATGTCAATGTCAATGTCAATGTCAATGTCAATGTCAATGTCAATGTCAATGTCAATGTCAATGTCAATGTCAATGTCAATGTCAATGTCAATGTCAATGTCAATGTCAATGTCAATGTCAATGTCAATGTCAATGTCAATGTCAATGTCAATGTCAATGTCAATGTCAATGTCAATGTCAATGTCAATGTCAATGTCAATGTCAATGTCAATGTCAATGTCAATGTCAATGTCGATGTGCATGTCGATGTGAATGCCGATGTGAATGTCGATGTGAATGTCAATGTCAATGTCAATGTCAATGTCAATGTCAATGTCAACGTGAATGTCTGTGTCAGTGTCAATGTCAATGTCAATGTCAATGTCAATGTCAATGTCAATGTCAATGTCAATCTGAATGTCGATGTGAATGTCAATGTCAATGTCAATGTCAATGTCAATGTCAATGTCAACGTGAATGTCTGTGTCAGTGTCAATGTCAATGTCAATGTCAATGTCAATGTCAATGTCAATGTCAATGTCAATGTCAATGTCAATGTCAATCTGAATGTCAATGTCGATGTGCATGTCGATGTGAATGACAATGTCAATGTCAATGTCAATGTCAATGTCAATGTCAATGTCAATGTCAATGTCAATGTCAATGTCAATGTCAATGTCAATGTCAATGTCAATGTCAATGTCAATGTCAATGTCAATGTCAATGTCAATGTCAATGTCAATGTCAATGTCAATGTCAATGTCAATGTCAATGTCAATGTCAATGTCAATGTCAATGTCAATGTCAATGTCAATGTCAATGTCAATGTCAATGTCAATGTCAATGTCAATGTCAATGTCAATGTCAATGTCAATGTCAATGTCAATGTCGATGTGCATGTCGATGTGAATGCCGATGTGAATGTCGATGTGAATGTCAATGTCAATGTCAATGTCAATGTCAATGTCAATGTCAATGTCAATGTCGATGTGAATGTCGATGTCAATGTCAATGTCAATGTCAATGTCAATGTCAATGTCAATGTCAATGTCAATGTCGATGTGCATGTCAATGTCAATGTCAATGTCAATGTCAATGTCAATGTCAATGTCAATGTCGATGTGCATGTCGATGTGAATGACAATGTCAATGTCAATGTCAATGTCAATGTCAATGTCAATGTCAATGTCAATGTCAATGTCAATGTCAATGTCAATGTCAATGTCAATGTCAATGTCAATGTCAATGTCAATGTCAATGTCAATGTCAATGTCAATGTCAATGTCAATGTCAATGTCAATGTCAATGTCAATGTCAATGTCAATGTCAATGTCAATGTCAATGTCAATGTCAATGTCAATGTCAATGTCAATGTCAATGTCAATGTCAATGTCAATGTCAATGTCAATGTCAATGTCAATGTCAATGTCAATGTCAATGTCAATGTCAATGTCAATGTCAATGTCAATGTCAATGTCAATGTCAATGTCAATGTCAATGTCAATGTCAATGTCAATGTCAATGTCAATGTCAATGGCGATGTGCATGTCGATGTGAATGCCGATGTGAATGTCGATGTGAATGTCAATGTCAATGTCAATGTCAATGTCAATGTCAATGTCAACGTGAATGTCTGTGTCAGTGTCAATGTCAATGTCAATGTCAATGTCAATGTCAATGTCAATGTCAATGTCAATGTCAATCTGAATGTCAATGTCAATGTCAATCTCAATGTCAACGTGAATGCGAGAGTCAATGTCAATGTCAATGTCAATGTCAATGTCAATGTCAATGTCAATGTCAATGTCAATGTCAATGTCAATGTCAATGTCAATGTCAATGTCAATGTCAATGTCAGTGTCAATGTCAATGTCAATGTCAATGTCAATGTCAATGTCAATGTCAATGTCAATGTCAATGTCAATGTCAATGTCAATGTCAATGTCAATGTCAATGTCAATGTCAATGTCAATGTCAATGTCAATGTCAATGTCAATGTCAATGTCAATGTCAATGTCAATGTCAATGTCAATGTCAATGTCAATGTCAATGTCAATGTCAATGTCAATGTCAATGTCAATGTCAATGTCAATGTCATTGTCAATGTCAATGTCAATGTCAATGTCAATGTCAATGTCAATGTCAATGTCGATGTGAATGTCGATGTGAATGTCAATGTCAATGTCAATGTCAATGTCAATGTCAATGTCAATGTCAATGTCAATCTGAATGTCAATCTCAATGTCAACGTGAATGCGAGAGTCAATGTCAATGTCAATGTCAATGTCAATGTCAATGTCAATGTCAATGTCAATGTCAATGTCAATGTCAATGTCAATGTCAATGTCAATGTCAATGTCAATGTCAATGTCAATGTCAATGTCAATGTCAATGTCAATGTCAATGTCAATGTCAATGTCAATGTCAATGTCAATGTCAATGTCAATGTCAATGTCAATGTCAATGTCAATGTCAATGTCAATGTCAATGTCAATGTCAATGTCAATGTCAATGTCAATGTCAATGTCAATGTCAATGTCAATGTCAATGTCAATGTCAATGTCAATGTCAATGTCAATGTCAATGTCAATGTCAATGTCGATGTGCATGTCGATGTGAATGTCGATGTGAATGTCGATGTCAATGTCAATGTCAATGTCAATGTCAATGTCAATGTCAATGTCAATGTCAATGTCGATGTGCATGTCGATGTGAATGCCGATGTGAATGTCGATGTGAATGTCAATGTCAATGTCAATGTCAATGTCAATGTCAATGTCAACGTGAATGTCTGTGTCAGTGTCAATGTCAATGTCAATGTCAATGTCAATGTCAATGTCAATGTCAATGTCAATGTCAATGTCAATGTCAATCTGAATGTCAATGTCGATGTGCATGTCGATGTGAATGACAATGTCAATGTCAATGTCAATGTCAATGTCAATGTCAATGTCAATGTCAATGTCAATGTCAATGTCAATGTCAATGTCAATGTCAATGTCAATGTCAATGTCAATGTCAATGTCAATGTCAATGTCAATGTCAATGTCAATGTCAATGTCAATGTCAATGTCAATGTCAATGTCAATGTCAATGTCAATGTCAATGTCAATGTCAATGTCAATGTCAATGTCAATGTCAATGTCAATGTCAATGTCAATGTCAATGTCAATGTCAATGTCAATGTCAATGTCAATGTCAATGTCAATGTCAATGTCAATGTCAATGTCAATGTCAATGTCAATGTCAATGTCAATGTCAATGTCAATGTCAATGTCAATGTCAATGTCAATGTCAATGTCAATGTCAATGTCAATGTCAATGTCAATGTCAATGTCAATGTCAATGTCAATGTCAATGTCAATGTCAATGTCAATGTCAATGTCAATGTCAATGTCAATGTCAATGTCAATGTCAATGTCAATGTCAATGTCAATGTCAATGTCGATGTCAATGTCGATGTGCATGTCGATGTGAATGCCGATGTGAATGTCGATGTGAATGTCAATGTCAATGTCAATGTCAATGTCAATGTCAATGTCAATGTCAATGTCGATGTGAATGTCGATGTCAATGTCAATGTCAATGTCAATGTCAATGTCAATGTCAATGTCAATGTCAATGTCAATGTCGATGTGCATGTCAATGTCAATGTCAATGTCAATGTCAATGTCAATGTCAATGTCAATGTCGATGTGCATGTCGATGTGAATGACAATGTCAATGTCAATGTCAATGTCAATGTCAATGTCAATGTCAATGTCAATGTCAATGTCAATGTCAATGTCAATGTCAATGTCAATGTCAATGTCAATGTCAATGTCAATGTCAATGTCAATGTCAATGTCAATGTCAATGTCGATGTGCATGTCGATGTGAATGCCGATGTGAATGTCGATGTGAATGTCAATGTCAATGTCAATGTCAATGTCAATGTCAATGTCAATGTCAATGTCGATGTGAATGTCGATGTCAATGTCAATGTCAATGTCAATGTCAATGTCAATGTCAATGTCAATGTCAATGTCAATGTCGATGTGCATGTCAATGTCAATGTCAATGTCAATGTCAATGTCAATGTCAATGTCAATGTCGATGTGCATGTCGATGTGAATGTCAATGTCAATGTCAATGTCAATGTCAATGTCAATGTCAATGTCAATGTCAATGTCAATGTCAATGTCAATGTCAATGTCAATGTCAATGTCAATGTCAATGTCAATGTCAATGTCAATGTCAATGTCAATGTCAATGTCAATGTCAATGTCAATGTCAATGTCAATGTCAATGTCAATGTCAATGTCAATGTCAATGTCAATGTCAATGTCAATGTCAATGTCAATGTCAATGTCAATGTCAATGTCAATGTCAATGTCAATGTCAATGTCAATGTCAATGTCAATGTCAATGTCAATGTCAATGTCAATGTCAATGTCAATGTCGATGTGAATGTCGATGTGAATGTCAATGTCAATGTCAATGTCAATGTCAATGTCAATGTCAATGTCAATGTCAATGTCAATCTGAATGTCAATCTCAATGTCAACGTGAATGCGAGAGTCAATGTCAATGTCAATGTCAATGTCAATGTCAATGTCAATGTCAATGTCAATGTCAATGTCAATGTCAATGTCAATGTCAATGTCAATGTCAATGTCAATGTCAATGTCAATGTCAATGTCAATGTCAATGTCAATGTCAATGTCAATGTCAATGTCAATGTCAATGTCAATGTCAATGTCAATGTCAATGTCAATGTCAATGTCAATGTCAATGTCAATGTCAATGTCAATGTCAATGTCAATGTCAATGTCAATGTCAATGTCAATGTCAATGTCAATGTCAATGTCAATGTCAATGTCAATGTCAATGTCAATGTCAATGTCAATGTCGATGTGCATGTCGATGTGAATGTCGATGTGAATGTCGATGTCAATGTCAATGTCAATGTCAATGTCAATGTCAATGTCAATGTCAATGTCAATGTCAATGTCAATGTCAATGTCAATGTCAATGTCAATGTCAATGTCAATGTGAATGTCAATGTGAATGTCAGTGTCAGTGTCAGTGTCAATGTCAATGTCAATGTCAATGTCAATGTCGATGTGAATGTCGATGTGAATGTCAATGTCAATGTCAATGTCAATGTCAATGTCAATGTCAATGTCAATGTCAATGTCAATGTCAATGTCAATGTCAATGTCAATGTCAATCTGAATGTCAATCTCAATGTCAACGTGAATGCGAGAGTCAATGTCAATGTCAATGTCAATGTCAATGTCAATGTCAATGTCAATGTCAATGTCAATGTCAATGTCTATGTCAATGTCAATGTCAATGTCAATGTCAATGTCAATGTCAATGTCAATCTGAATGTCAATCTCAATGTCAACGTGAATGCGAGAGTCAATGTCAATGTCAATGTCAATGTCAATGTCAATGTCAATGTCAATGTCAATGTCAATGTCAATGTCAATGTCAATGTCAATGTCAATGTCAATGTCAATGTCAATGTCAATGTCAATGTCAATGTCAATGTCAATGTCAATGTCAATGTCAATGTCAATGTCAATGTCAATGTCAATGTCAATGTCAATGTCAATGTCAATGTCAATGTCAATGTCAATGTCAATGTCAATGTCAATGTCAATGTCAATGTCAATGTCAATGTCAATGTCAATGTCAATGTCAATGTCAATGTCAATGTCAATGTCAATGTCAATGTCGATGTGCATGTCGATGTGAATGCCGATGTGAATGTCGATGTGAATGTCAATGTCAATGTCAATGTCAATGTCAATGTCAATGTCAACGTGAATGTCTGTGTCAGTGTCAATGTCAATGTCAATGTCAATGTCAATGTCAATGTCAATGTCAATGTCAATGTCAATCTGAATGTCAATGTCGATGTGCATGTCGATGTGAATGACAATGTCAATGTCAATGTCAATGTCAATGTCAATGTCAATGTCAATGTCAATGTCAATGTCAATGTCAATGTCAATGTCAATGTCAATGTCAATGTCAATGTCAATGTCAATGTCAATGTCAATGTCAATGTCAATGTCAATGTCAATGTCAATGTCAATGTCAATGTCAATGTCAATGTCAATGTCGATGTCAATGTCGATGTGCATGTCGATGTGAATGCCGATGTGAATGTCGATGTGAATGTCAATGTCAATGTCAATGTCAATGTCAATGTCAATGTCAATGTCAATGTCGATGTGAATGTCGATGTCAATGTCAATGTCAATGTCAATGTCAATGTCAATGTCAATGTCAATGTCGATGTGCATGTCAATGTCAATGTCAATGTCAATGTCAATGTCAATGTCAATGTCAATGTCAATGTCGATGTGCATGTCGATGTGAATGACAATGTCAATGTCAATGTCAATGTCAATGTCAATGTCAATGTCAATGTCAATGTCAATGTCAATGTCAATGTCAATGTCAATGTCAATGTCAATGTCAATGTCAATGTCGATGTGCATGTCGATGTGAATGCCGATGTGAATGTCGATGTGAATGTCAATGTCAATGTCAATGTCAATGTCAATGTCAATGTCAATGTCAATGTCGATGTGAATGTCGATGTCAATGTCAATGTCAATGTCAATGTCAATGTCAATGTCAATGTCAATGTCAATGTCAATGTCGATGTGCATGTCAATGTCAATGTCAATGTCAATGTCAATGTCAATGTCAATGTCAATGTCGATGTGCATGTCGATGTGAATGACAATGTCAATGTCAATGTCAATGTCAATGTCAATGTCAATGTCAATGTCAATGTCAATGTCAATGTCAATGTCAATGTCAATGTCAATGTCAATGTCAATGTCAATGTCAATGTCAATGTCAATGTCAATGTCAATGTCAATGTCAATGTCAATGTCAATGTCAATGTCAATGTCAATGTCAATGTCAATGTCAATGTCAATGTCAATGTCAATGTCAATGTCAATGTCAATGTCAATGTCAATGTCAATGTCAATGTCAATGTCAATGTCAATGTCAATGTCAATGTCAATGTCAATGTCAATGTCAATGTCAATGTCAATGTCAATGTCAATGTCAATGTCAATGTCAATGTCAATGTCAATGTCAATGTCAATGTCAATGTCAATGTCAATGTCAATGTCAATGTCAATGTCAATGTCAATGTCAATGTCAATGTCAATGTCAATGTCAATGTCAATGTCAACGTGAATGTCTGTGTCAGTGTCAATGTCAATGTCAATGTCAATGTCAATGTCAATGTCAATGTCAATGTCAATCTGAATGTCGATGTGAATGTCAATGTCAATGTCAATGTCAATGTCAATGTCAATGTCAACGTGAATGTCTGTGTCAGTGTCAATGTCAATGTCAATGTCAATGTCAATGTCAATGTCAATGTCAATGTCAATGTCAATGTCAATGTCAATCTGAATGTCAATGTCGATGTGCATGTCGATGTGAATGACAATGTCAATGTCAATGTCAATGTCAATGTCAATGTCAATGTCAATGTCAATGTCAATGTCAATGTCAATGTCAATGTCAATGTCAATGTCAATGTCAATGTCAATGTCAATGTCAATGTCAATGTCAATGTCAATGTCAATGTCAATGTCAATGTCAATGTCAATGTCAATGTCAATGTCAATGTCAATGTCAATGTCAATGTCAATGTCAATGTCAATGTCAATGTCAATGTCAATGTCAATGTCAATGTCAATGTCAATGTCAATGTCAATGTCAATGTCAATGTCGATGTGCATGTCGATGTGAATGCCGATGTGAATGTCGATGTGAATGTCAATGTCAATGTCAATGTCAATGTCAATGTCAATGTCAATGTCAATGTCGATGTGAATGTCGATGTCAATGTCAATGTCAATGTCAATGTCAATGTCAATGTCAATGTCAATGTCAATGTCGATGTGCATGTCAATGTCAATGTCAATGTCAATGTCAATGTCAATGTCAATGTCAATGTCGATGTGCATGTCGATGTGAATGACAATGTCAATGTCAATGTCAATGTCAATGTCAATGTCAATGTCAATGTCAATGTCAATGTCAATGTCAATGTCAATGTCAATGTCAATGTCAATGTCAATGTCAATGTCAATGTCAATGTCAATGTCAATGTCAATGTCAATGTCAATGTCAATGTCAATGTCAATGTCAATGTCAATGTCAATGTCAATGTCAATGTCAATGTCAATGTCAATGTCAATGTCAATGTCAATGTCAATGTCAATGTCAATGTCAATGTCAATGTCAATGTCAATGTCAATGTCAATGTCAATGTCAATGTCAATGTCAATGTCAATGTCAATGTCAATGTCAATGTCAATGTCAATGTCAATGTCAATGTCAATGTCAATGTCAATGTCAATGTCAATGTCAATGTCAATGTCAATGTCAATGTCAATGGCGATGTGCATGTCGATGTGAATGCCGATGTGAATGTCGATGTGAATGTCAATGTCAATGTCAATGTCAATGTCAATGTCAATGTCAACGTGAATGTCTGTGTCAGTGTCAATGTCAATGTCAATGTCAATGTCAATGTCAATGTCAATGTCAATGTCAATGTCAATCTGAATGTCAATGTCAATGTCAATCTCAATGTCAACGTGAATGCGAGAGTCAATGTCAATGTCAATGTCAATGTCAATGTCAATGTCAATGTCAATGTCAATGTCAATGTCAATGTCAATGTCAATGTCAATGTCAATGTCAATGTCAGTGTCAATGTCAATGTCAATGTCAATGTCAATGTCAATGTCAATGTCAATGTCAATGTCAATGTCAATGTCAATGTCAATGTCAATGTCAATGTCAATGTCAATGTCAATGTCAATGTCAATGTCAATGTCAATGTCAATGTCAATGTCAATGTCAATGTCAATGTCAATGTCAATGTCAATGTCAATGTCAATGTCAATGTCAATGTCAATGTCAATGTCAATGTCAATGTCAATGTCATTGTCAATGTCAATGTCAATGTCAATGTCAATGTCAATGTCAATGTCAATGTCGATGTGAATGTCGATGTGAATGTCAATGTCAATGTCAATGTCAATGTCAATGTCAATGTCAATGTCAATGTCAATCTGAATGTCAATCTCAATGTCAACGTGAATGCGAGAGTCAATGTCAATGTCAATGTCAATGTCAATGTCAATGTCAATGTCAATGTCAATGTCAATGTCAATGTCAATGTCAATGTCAATGTCAATGTCAATGTCAATGTCAATGTCAATGTCAATGTCAATGTCAATGTCAATGTCAATGTCAATGTCAATGTCAATGTCAATGTCAATGTCAATGTCAATGTCAATGTCAATGTCAATGTCAATGTCAATGTCAATGTCAATGTCAATGTCAATGTCAATGTCAATGTCAATGTCAATGTCAATGTCAATGTCAATGTCAATGTCAATGTCAATGTCAATGTCAATGTCAATGTCAATGTCGATGTGCATGTCGATGTGAATGTCGATGTGAATGTCGATGTCAATGTCAATGTCAATGTCAATGTCAATGTCAATGTCAATGTCAATGTCAATGTCGATGTGCATGTCGATGTGAATGCCGATGTGAATGTCGATGTGAATGTCAATGTCAATGTCAATGTCAATGTCAATGTCAATGTCAACGTGAATGTCTGTGTCAGTGTCAATGTCAATGTCAATGTCAATGTCAATGTCAATGTCAATGTCAATGTCAATGTCAATGTCAATGTCAATCTGAATGTCAATGTCGATGTGCATGTCGATGTGAATGACAATGTCAATGTCAATGTCAATGTCAATGTCAATGTCAATGTCAATGTCAATGTCAATGTCAATGTCAATGTCAATGTCAATGTCAATGTCAATGTCAATGTCAATGTCAATGTCAATGTCAATGTCAATGTCAATGTCAATGTCAATGTCAATGTCAATGTCAATGTCAATGTCAATGTCAATGTCAATGTCAATGTCAATGTCAATGTCAATGTCAATGTCAATGTCAATGTCAATGTCAATGTCAATGTCAATGTCAATGTCAATGTCAATGTCAATGTCAATGTCAATGTCAATGTCAATGTCAATGTCAATGTCAATGTCAATGTCAATGTCAATGTCAATGTCAATGTCAATGTCAATGTCAATGTCAATGTCAATGTCAATGTCAATGTCAATGTCAATGTCAATGTCAATGTCAATGTCAATGTCAATGTCAATGTCAATGTCAATGTCAATGTCAATGTCAATGTCAATGTCAATGTCAATGTCAATGTCGATGTCAATGTCGATGTGCATGTCGATGTGAATGCCGATGTGAATGTCGATGTGAATGTCAATGTCAATGTCAATGTCAATGTCAATGTCAATGTCAATGTCAATGTCGATGTGAATGTCGATGTCAATGTCAATGTCAATGTCAATGTCAATGTCAATGTCAATGTCAATGTCAATGTCAATGTCGATGTGCATGTCAATGTCAATGTCAATGTCAATGTCAATGTCAATGTCAATGTCAATGTCGATGTGCATGTCGATGTGAATGACAATGTCAATGTCAATGTCAATGTCAATGTCAATGTCAATGTCAATGTCAATGTCAATGTCAATGTCAATGTCAATGTCAATGTCAATGTCAATGTCAATGTCAATGTCAATGTCAATGTCAATGTCAATGTCAATGTCAATGTCAATGTCAATGTCAATGTCAATGTCAATGTCGATGTGCATGTCGATGTGAATGCCGATGTGAATGTCGATGTGAATGTCAATGTCAATGTCAATGTCAATGTCAATGTCAATGTCAATGTCAATGTCGATGTGAATGTCGATGTCAATGTCAATGTCATGTCACGTCGCTCGCGGGCGGAGGCTTGAAAACCTCCGATCGAGCGACTTTCGGGCTTTTACAGGCCTTTAGGCCGGGCCGCGGGCCGCCGTATGCCCGTGGTCCGCCCGAGACAAAGGACGTCCGAAGGTTCGAAATTTCCGCGAGATTGTTCGGGCGCCAGACACCGTGAAAAGTGTCACGCGAAACACGACACGAATTTCGTACTCGGAGATCGAACCTTCGAAGCACGCGGATCGTAACGAGGACGCGATGGGGTCCGGTGGTTCGAACACGGAAGGACGAGGACAGCCCTTACGGCAGGACGGATCTCACGGGGAATGAACGACAACGTAATTGGCCTCGAGTGGGTGTTTTATTCCTTCGTCAAATGGTACAATGTAGCGGTCACGTGACCGCAACCCGAGAGCCCGCGCTCTTCATACAGAATTGCGGACGGTAGGTCGGTCGCAGCGCGGTTGTCGTAGGTTAAGATCGCGCGAAAGGGTACGGATGATCGGTACCGACGATACGATTTCCCGTCGGACGGGATCGCGCGAAGCGCGGATGGACGGCGCGATACAAGACTGTCGCGATAGCACGCGTACGCAAGGCACACGACGGACGATACGAACGGCGACGGAGTTGAAACGCGTTCGCTACGCAATACGACACAGGATTCGAGATGTTTGCGAGAAGTCGGACGAAACCTTCGCGAGACGCGATTCCTCCGAGGAAACTTCCGAGCGCGAGACTTTAGGGGGGAACTCTCACGTTACGGAATATTGCTCAAAGGGCCGTCGATACGGCCCGAGCCGACGGCGCGAGACGCTCGGCGTCTCGGCCTACGCGAAAGATCGAGGACGAAACGGCAAACGTTCGTCCTCGCGCGAAAAACGTCGAGCCAACACGCTAACCGAAAATTCGAAATGATCACTGCGCGACTTACCGTCTTCTCCGTTTCTCCACGGGCGGCTTCGTAAGCTTCCGCGACTGGCCCAGGTTTTTCGGCGCGTCCGCAATCGCTCGCTACTAGATCACTTTTCGCGAGACCGGGCCGTTTTCAACTCTCGCGGCGATAATTATTTGGCGTGCGTGTTTTCGCTAATGTCGTACGTACGTGACGTCCAGCGCGACAGTGATTCATCGATATTCGGTCGCGTGCCGCATCGATTCTCGTTCCCCCCACCCGACCTCCTTGCCGAATTTCCCAGGGCTCCGTTTCACGCGCGACGTTCGCGTAGCAGGGGCGTCTCGACGGGGTCCTTGGCTCCTGGACCCCTTCGCGAAACCGTCTCACTTTTCGGGAGACGGGGGAGGAGGCTCGTGCCTCGTTCTGGCTTCTCGGTGGCACCATCCTCGCTGGAACCCTATTTATGGCGGGATGAGGCGGCGTCGGGACCGCGAAATGATAGGGTGGTCGATAGGGGTTCCTGTCCCTTCGGCGCCTCCAAGTCGATTGACCGGGTGCCCTCGATAGTCCATAGATGGCCCGTGCACGGGGCTTCGATTCATGCCATTTGTGTTTCGTCGGACGTCCTCCTGCCTCGAAATCGTTTGCCTAGGAAATTGTCGAAGGTCGGGGCTCCGTTTCCGGGTCCGCTGCTCGGCCCTGAAACTTGCCGTTCTCGGCGCGCACGCTAGGTGTCAGTGCGCGCTCTAATTTATGGAAATTCCTCGCGGAACGCTCTCGAATCCTGTGTTTCCCGGTCTCGCGTCTCGTTATTGCACGGTCCGGTCCTTCGCACTATTAAAAATGTGCTCGCAATTAACGGCGAAGTGACGTCGCTGATTTGCAACGTCACAACTCCCCCCCCTTTAAAAAGGACCGGACCGATACGGATTCGTCGACACAGTGATCCGTTGGCTCGGCGTGAGAGAGCGTTCCCTTCGGAAGTTTTCCTTTACAATACGAGGAACCGTCACCAGGAGAATTGCCCACGAAAAACGAGTCAGCGTTCCACGCGTAACTTGTTCCTGAAAATTTAAAAAACGAACATGCAAAAAGAACTAAACGGAATACGAAACGAAAGTACTATCGTACGCCAAAACGGAAGGTGTGTCGTCCTCTTGAATCTCGGACGAGGCGCGTGCCTTGGTGAACCTGTGGGGAGTCGGGTGTCGCAAAATAAATTTTCCTACTCGTCAATTGGAGGAACTCATATGTTTTATTTATTTCTCCCGCGACCGAGTTTGCGTGAAAATGATCGCACACGAAATGATCTCTTCTAGAGAGCGGCTTACCGATATATAACGGCCGACCGAAACCAAAAAGAAAAATGGTGCAACGAATAGGTGATAAAAGAAAATGAAATTTCTTGCCTCCGTAACAGGCCTTTTATCGTCGCCCCCCGCGAGGTGTCTACTGCCTACGGAGGCGGTGTTGATTGGTGGCTGGGGGGGGGGGAAGGAAACGCACCCCAGTCCGGGTAGGAGCCTTTTGGTCTGTTCTTTTACTCCCTGCTTTCCGGTTGCTCCCGCCATGTCGGGCCGCAGGTCGGGCACGTTCTCCGGGACACGTCCGGCCTTCCGCAACGAAAGCAGTGTAGTTTGCGTCTCCGGGTGCATTGATTGCGGGTGTGCCCATTTTCCCCGCAATTCCAGCATGCATCCGGGTCTCGTATAGTGGTGCGGCCCCTCCCCTCCAGCCACTTTTCATACAGGCCCCAGCTGCTGCTCTTCTCTTGGCGCGTCTTCGTCACCGGGTCCTGGTGGCCCTTCGCCGTTCCCTTTATTTCCAGTCTCGTTTGTGGCTGGACCCTCCCCGTAGGCGTCTTTCGGGCGTCATCCTGACGCAACGCGAGCGGTTTTTCCTGTTTCCCATTTGGCGCTTCTTCCGATATGCACTCCCGAGAGCGATCTGGCGTTGGGGCATCCTCCTCCTCGGAGAACGCAATTAACCACCCTTCCCTTATGAGGCGTGGGGCCTGCTCCATTACCCTATCCGGCGTGGGTGGTTCCTCTGCCTCTTCTTTTTCTTCGAGGGGTCCCAGGAGATCCCCCGTTATTGCGTCGGGAAACTGGGATGCGTGCGGTGCTGGCGGGTAGCGTATTAGGCGCTGTAGCGCCTCTGTATTCCGCGCCGCTTTCCCCATTTCGTAAGCTAGCCTGCGGCAGCGTTCCGGGGCGTCTATGTCCGGTCCCCTGCCCGGACCCTGGTGGAAGTAATTCTCCAGCTCCCTCATCTCGTGGATGAGGGGCTCGAGCTCGTCCGCTATCGCCTCCCGAGTGCGCTCGACACTCATGTGTTTCCACAGGTCTGACATCTGGAATATTTAAAACGTCTAGGGCCTTGTTCTCCACGCTCTCATTTGTTGGTGGAGTGTACGTTTTCAGGTCGCTCACGTGAGCTTTTCCCGCGTCTACCCCTTCGGTGGTACTTAGTTGGTAGACCACCGACGACAATTTTTTCGCGACTACGAAGGGACCGCTGAATTTTGGGCATAATTTAGCTGCGATATTTTGCGCGGCCGACGAGAGAACGCGGAGGCGTCTAAGGACAAGATCTCCTTCCTTATACTGCCTGTCCTCATGACTCTGGTTGTAATATCGCGCTTGCGTTTCGTACGCGCTATCTAAATTTTCCGCGACCCAATGACGTAACGTAGCCAAATGCGACATTCTTTCCGACCACCCCTCCGTAGGTTCCACCTCGAGATCCGCGCGTGGATCTTCGCTCGCACGCACGCACGCTGCCGGTTTCGGTTCTCGTCCGAAATTCAAAAATGCAGGTGTCGCTTGCAGCGCAGTGTGGTAAGCCGTGTTGTACGCGAAACGAAATTGGGGAAGATTCGCATCCCATTCGCGATGGTCTCGATCGAGGTATGCTACGATCATTGTTTTCAATACACGATTGACGCGTTCCACGGGGTTCGCTTGTGGGTGATACGGCGGCGTTGTTTTAATCGCGATACCATAATCTTTCGCGAGCTCGTGAATCGCTTTGTTAACGAACTCGGTACCGTTGTCGGTTATCAAAGTTTCGGGTGTTCCCCATCGCGAGAACACGAGATCTTCGAGTACCTCTGAAATTCTCGCCCCTGTGGCCTTTCGGAGGGGACAACATTCTATCCATTTTGTAAAGATGTCCTGAATTACTAGCAGGTACGAAAAACCTGCACGACTACGGGGAAGCGGGCCCATAATATCGGTCGCGACTACTGTCCAGGGTGCTCCGATGCGACGCTGTCTCATTAACCCGGGTGGAAGGGTTTGCTCCACTTTTGTCACTTGACAGGTGGGGCAGCGTCTGATGTATTCAACTACGCTTCGAAACATCCCCGGCCAATAATATCGAGTAGCAATTCGATGATACGTTTTTTCTACTCCCATGTGACCCGCTTGCCTTTCGTCGTGAGCCTCTTTTAAAATTTCTATTCTCGCGTCAGACGCGACGACGAGTTTCCACTCGTCCAAGTCTGCCCCGAGAATTTCGGCAATCAATGGATCGGATCTACGACGAAAAAGTTGCCCCTCGCGAATTGACCAGTTCGGGAATTTACTCGGATTCTCTTTTACCTCGCGAAACTTTTTCTCGTACCATCCGAGCGTTGTCACGGCCGCTGATGTTAACGCGAATTCCTCTTCCCCCGGGTCGGCTCCCTCGTACATACGCGAGAGTGCGTCTGGTACGTGATTGAGTTTTCCTTGCCGATATTTAATCTCGAAATCGTATTCTAACAATTGCAAGGCCCAGCGCGCAAGTCGTCCCGAAGGATTTTTCAATTGACGTAACCACCGTAAACTACTGTGGTCCGTCACGATCGTGAATTTGTAACCTTCGAGATACGGTCTGTATTTCTGTACGGCCCACACGATAGCGAGGCATTCTAGTTCGGTCGCGGAATATTTTCTTTCTGCCGCGCTCAATGATCTACTCGCGAACGCGATTACCCTTTCCGTTCCCTCGATTTCTTGAGCCAAAACCGCTCCAAGCCCTACCGTACTCGCGTCTGTCTGCAGGACGAACGGTATCTCAAAGTGGGGGCACGCGAGGGTAGGGGCAGTCGCAATTAACGCTCGTAATTTCTCGAAGGCGGATTGTTGTCCAGCCTCCCATTCCCACGTCGCGTTTTTTCGCAATAATTTATTTAATGCATCTGCTACCGTCGCGAAATTCGGAATAAACCTGCGATACCACGAGGCCATCCCGAGAAATCGCTGCAGTTGTTTAATATTTTTCGGAGCCGGATACGCTACGACGGGCGCGACTTTCTCGGCATCGACCTTTAACCCCTCCGCGCTTACCACAAACCCGAGATACCGCACTTCCTCTTTGCAGAATTCGCATTTGTCCGGGTTCACGATTAATCCTGCCGTTTTTATTTTATCTAAAACCCGGCGGAGCCATTCGAGATGACTTTCGAATGTTGTAGTCGCGATAATAATGTCATCTAAATACGCGAAAGCGTGAGGCTCCATTTCCGGTCCGATTAATTTATCTAAAAGCCGTTGAAAAGTGGCTGGGGCTCCCGTGAGCCCATACGGCATTCGTTTAAATTGAAATAACCCTTTCCCCGGAACGGTAAACGCGGTGATTTCTTTGCTTGATTCGTCAAGCGGGATTTGGAAGTACGCTTGGCTCAAATCGAGGGTGGAAATGTATTTTGCGGCTCGTAATTTGTCTAGAATGCTCGACATAATCGGTAGCGGGTACGCGTCTTTCTTGGACACCTCGTTGACTTTACGAAAATCGAGGCAAAAACGATATTTGCCATTTGGTTTCTTTACCATGACGATCGGACTGGACCACTCACTTTGCGACGGCTCGATAACGCCTTGGTCCAGAAGCGAATCTACTTCTTTATAGATCGCCTCCTGAACTTTCGGCGAGACCGTGTAATGTCGTTGTTTAATCGGTCTATTATTGCCAACATCGATTCGGTGAGTGGTTAGAGTCGTCACGCCTGGTATTTCCGCGAAACCGCTAAGCTCGGTTTCCAAGAATACGCGTAATCGCTCCTTTTCTGACGCGGTAAGAATCTGCAGGCCGCAACAGAGAGGACCGCTCTCTTTGTTACCGAAAGGAAATTCAACGTGCGGTCGTGACGCGAAATACCATATCGCTCGGTGGTATTCGACAACGATACCGAATTGCGCGATTGCCTCGATTCCCAATAAAACCGGATTAACTAAATTGTCGAGAATGTACGCGAAAATCTCGCACGTTACGCCTTTTATCGTTAATTGAAAACGAACTTGCTCTACCGCGCGATCGATTGCCCCGGTCGCTAGAAGAAAATAGCACGGTTCTGTCGCTTTTGTAATTTTCGCGACGTTTCGCACGGATTGTAATGTTTCGCGACTCACGAACGAGAGAGAGGAACCAGAATCTACTAGCGCGTGAACGAGTTGATCCCCGATGTATGCGCTCACGATAAGGAGCGACGGTTTCGTTACGAGCGCGAGTTCGAGATCCGTTTCTGCAACGCGGGCCGATATTAATTCGTACGAGGCCGTTCTGGCCCATTCGAGCGGCTTCGTATCGCGTTTCCCGCTTCTGCTGTACAGCGGTGACAATTTCTTGTCGTTACACCTTGCTCTCCACAGCGGTAGCAGTGGAGGCTTGGTTTTTCGCGACAATTTTTTGACCGGTGTCCCTCGCGCTGACAGTTCCAGCACGTGTTGTTCGCGGCCGGCTGTTCGTTCGGCCGCGTGACAGCTCGGCTTTCCCCGGCAGCGGTCGGACGGTCTCGGCTCGGAGCCTCGCGCGAGCGGCTGTTCGGCTGCGCGACGCGACGCTCGGTGGCGAGGGGTTCTCGCGGGCGGGAGGGTGGGCTACGATACCCCGCTTCCGCGCGCCCGTCCCCTCTACCGTCGGTTACCGCGTTCACGGACTCGTATCGATACGATCTCTCGCGGCTCAAATTCTTCGTCTTTTTGTACAGGTTCGGGTTGTAGGCGAACTCTTTATTAGCCAAATACGGCGACTGATAATAATCCGCGCTCCTCGGCGTCGTATATCGTTCCCCCTCGCGTAATTGGTCCTCAAGCTCTCTCACCGTCGTGACGAGCGCGCGTGATATTACGGCGCGTAATTCATCTCTCGCGCCCCAATAGATCCGGTCTATTTTCTTTTGCTCGGACCACGAGGTTTTCGAACGCGCGAGCATCGCTTTCATGTTCGCGAGATAATCTCGCACCGGTTCGTCCGGACCCTGTTTTCGCACGCGCAAATCATGCTCCAAAAGTTCTTGATAATCTGGATCGCGAAAATTCTTATGCCATTCGCGTACAAATTCTGCCCAGGTCGACATCGGGGGACAGTTCTCAAACCACCTCGCCGCCAGATCGGTGAAGCAAATCGGCAAACAGCGCACGAGATCAGCGTCTTTCAAATTGCAGACGCTGCGCATATTCGAAAGTCGAGTGAAGAACGCTTCCGCGTCTTCCTCCGGCTTTCCTCCGAAGGTCAGATGCCATTTCCTCATTACTTCGTACGCGGAAGCCGGGGTTCGTCGATCCGGCGGGGAGGGGTTGGCCGTTTTTGGAGTCGCCACTGGCCGTCTTATAATCGGAGTTCTCGGGCGTTCGGGAACTTGGAGGGTGATCCCGCTGGTGCCGGGGAGGGAGTCGTCCGGATCGAATTTTATATTCGACCGGGCGTCCTCCTCCCCGTCCGTTTCGTATGGGCTATAATACGGCCCGTCTTCATCATTCGGCCACGTTGTTCGATACATTTTTCCGACACCCGTTACCTGTTCGAATTTGTTTACGAGCGCGAGATCCGGAGCGAACCGTACTCGAGCGAGAGTCTCCTAGACGCGCGTTGTTTACTAGTTGCGTCCGGACGCAGGGCCGTCCCCCCTCGTGCTCACGGCCGTAACGTTACCAAAACGGAGCCCGTGGTTGTCAACCGTCGCGATATTAGGCCGTATTGTCCCGATTTATTTTCGGAGTTTCGCACGGCCGCAACACGGTACCGTACCACACAACGCTGACTTTGGGCTACAAATCAATAAGCAACTCGGTCGGAGCGACCTTGCTCTCCTTTGTCTCGAACTCGCGCGAGATATGACAAAAAAAAACAAAAAAAAATTTTCAAACTACGCGACAAACACGCAGGAATTCGAGTTCGTGCGGGACAAAGGGAGACGGTTTCGATTTTCGAAACCGCCGTTACGTTCACGACACCGGAAGACGTACACTCTCTACCAATTTTACAAAATTCCACAAAATTTACAATGCAATAAATTAGGACGAACACAAGAATATTTAATAGGTTATGCAACCTCAAGAACAAGGCGTAGCTGGCTCGCTATTTTATTTCTTTCCCTACGGGGAACGCACGGAGAAAATCGCTAAACGCAACGAACGTGGTTGAGCGGGTTTCTCCTGGCGTCGTCCGTCGCGAATATCTCGTCGACTCTCGAATCCGTGACTCGTTCTATCGCCGATTTTTACGCGCTCGCGAATTTTCCCGTCTTTCTCGTATCGCGCGTAACCCTGTGAGAGTCCTCAGCCCTTCACGTGCCTCTCTCCGTTCTCGGACAATAATCCCTTCGAGAGAGAGGTCCCTGTTCGGGCGCCAATTTGTCACGTCGCTCGCGGGCGGAGGCTTGAAAACCTCCGATCGAGCGACTTTCGGGCTTTTACAGGCCTTTAGGCCGGGCCGCGGGCCGCCGTATGCCCGTGGTCCGCCCGAGACAAAGGACGTCCGAAGGTTCGAAATTTCCGCGAGATTGTTCGGGCGCCAGACACCGTGAAAAGTGTCACGCGAAACACGACACGAATTTCGTACTCGGAGATCGAACCTTCGAAGCACGCGGATCGTAACGAGGACGCGATGGGGTCCGGTGGTTCGAACACGGAAGGACGAGGACAGCCCTTACGGCAGGACGGATCTCACGGGGAATGAACGACAACGTAATTGGCCTCGAGTGGGTGTTTTATTCCTTCGTCAAATGGTACAATGTAGCGGTCACGTGACCGCAACCCGAGAGCCCGCGCTCTTCATACAGAATTGCGGACGGTAGGTCGGTCGCAGCGCGGTTGTCGTAGGTTAAGATCGCGCGAAAGGGTACGGATGATCGGTACCGACGATACGATTTCCCGTCGGACGGGATCGCGCGAAGCGCGGATGGACGGCGCGATACAAGACTGTCGCGATAGCACGCGTACGCAAGGCACACGACGGACGATACGAACGGCGACGGAGTTGAAACGCGTTCGCTACGCAATACGACACAGGATTCGAGATGTTTGCGAGAAGTCGGACGAAACCTTCGCGAGACGCGATTCCTCCGAGGAAACTTCCGAGCGCGAGACTTTAGGGGGGAACTCTCACGTTACGGAATATTGCTCAAAGGGCCGTCGATACGGCCCGAGCCGACGGCGCGAGACGCTCGGCGTCTCGGCCTACGCGAAAGATCGAGGACGAAACGGCAAACGTTCGTCCTCGCGCGAAAAACGTCGAGCCAACACGCTAACCGAAAATTCGAAATGATCACTGCGCGACTTACCGTCTTCTCCGTTTCTCCACGGGCGGCTTCGTAAGCTTCCGCGACTGGCCCAGGTTTTTCGGCGCGTCCGCAATCGCTCGCTACTAGATCACTTTTCGCGAGACCGGGCCGTTTTCAACTCTCGCGGCGATAATTATTTGGCGTGCGTGTTTTCGCTAATGTCGTACGTACGTGACGTCCAGCGCGACAGTGATTCATCGATATTCGGTCGCGTGCCGCATCGATTCTCGTTCCCCCCACCCGACCTCCTTGCCGAATTTCCCAGGGCTCCGTTTCACGCGCGACGTTCGCGTAGCAGGGGCGTCTCGACGGGGTCCTTGGCTCCTGGACCCCTTCGCGAAACCGTCTCACTTTTCGGGAGACGGGGGAGGAGGCTCGTGCCTCGTTCTGGCTTCTCGGTGGCACCATCCTCGCTGGAACCCTATTTATGGCGGGATGAGGCGGCGTCGGGACCGCGAAATGATAGGGTGGTCGATAGGGGTTCCTGTCCCTTCGGCGCCTCCAAGTCGATTGACCGGGTGCCCTCGATAGTCCATAGATGGCCCGTGCACGGGGCTTCGATTCATGCCATTTGTGTTTCGTCGGACGTCCTCCTGCCTCGAAATCGTTTGCCTAGGAAATTGTCGAAGGTCGGGGCTCCGTTTCCGGGTCCGCTGCTCGGCCCTGAAACTTGCCGTTCTCGGCGCGCACGCTAGGTGTCAGTGCGCGCTCTAATTTATGGAAATTCCTCGCGGAACGCTCTCGAATCCTGTGTTTCCCGGTCTCGCGTCTCGTTATTGCACGGTCCGGTCCTTCGCACTATTAAAAATGTGCTCGCAATTAACGGCGAAGTGACGTCGCTGATTTGCAACGTCACAGTCAATGTCAATGTCAATGTCAATGTCAATGTCAATGTCGATGTGCATGTCAATGTCAATGTCAATGTCAATGTCAATGTCAATGTCAATGTCAATGTCGATGTGCATGTCGATGTGAATGTCAATGTCAATGTCAATGTCAATGTCAATGTCAATGTCAATGTCAATGTCAATGTCAATGTCAATGTCAATGTCAATGTCAATGTCAATGTCAATGTCAATGTCAATGTCAATGTCAATGTCAATGTCAATGTCAATGTCAATGTCAATGTCAATGTCAATGTCAATGTCAATGTCAATGTCAATGTCAATGTCAATGTCAATGTCAATGTCAATGTCAATGTCAATGTCAATGTCAATGTCAATGTCAATGTCAATGTCAATGTCAATGTCAATGTCAATGTCAATGTCAATGTCAATGTCAATGTCAATGTCAATGTCAATGTCAATGTCAATGTCAATGTCAATGTCAATGTCAATGTCAATGTCAATGTCAATGTCAATGTCAATGTCAATGTCAATGTCAATGTCAATGTCAATGTCAATGTCAATGTCAATGGCGATGTGCATGTCGATGTGAATGCCGATGTGAATGTCGATGTGAATGTCAATGTCAATGTCAATGTCAATGTCAATGTCAATGTCAACGTGAATGTCTGTGTCAGTGTCAATGTCAATGTCAATGTCAATGTCAATGTCAATGTCAATGTCAATGTCAATGTCAATGTCAATCTGAATGTCAATGTCAATGTCAATCTCAATGTCAACGTGAATGCGAGAGTCAATGTCAATGTCAATGTCAATGTCAATGTCAATGTCAATGTCAATGTCAATGTCAATGTCAATGTCAATGTCAGTGTCAATGTCAATGTCAATCTGAATGTCAATGTCAATGTCAATGTCAATGTCAATGTCAATGTCAATGTCAATGTCAATGTCAATGTCAATGTCAATGTCAATGTCAATGTCAATGTCAATGTCAATGTCAATGTCAATGTCAATGTCAATGTCAATGTCAATGTCAATGTCAATGTCAATGTCAATGTCAATGTCAATGTCAATGTCAATGTCAATGTCAATGTCAATGTCAATGTCATTGTCAATGTCAATGTCAATGTCAATGTCAATGTCAATGTCAATGTCAATGTCAATGTCGATGTGAATGTCGATGTGAATGTCAATGTCAATGTCAATGTCAATGTCAATGTCAATGTCAATGTCAATGTCAATCTGAATGTCAATCTCAATGTCAACGTGAATGCGAGAGTCAATGTCAATGTCAATGTCAATGTCAATGTCAATGTCAATGTCAATGTCAATGTCAATGTCAATGTCAATGTCAATGTCAATGTCAATGTCAATGTCAATGTCAATGTCAATGTCAATGTCAATGTCAATGTCAATGTCAATGTCAATGTCAATGTCAATGTCAATGTCAATGTCAATGTCAATGTCAATGTCAATGTCAATGTCAATGTCAATGTCAATGTCAATGTCAATGTCAATGTCAATGTCAATGTCAATGTCAATGTCAATGTCAATGTCAATGTCAATGTCAATGTCAATGTCAATGTCAATGTCAATGTCAATGTCAATGTCAATGTCAATGTCAATGTCAATGTCAATGTCAATGTCAATGTCAATGTCAATGTCAATGTCAATGTCAATGTCGATGTGCATGTCGATGTGAATGTCGATGTGAATGTCGATGTCAATGTCAATGTCAATGTCAATGTCAATGTCAATGTCAATGTCAATGTCAATGTCAATGTCAGTGTCAATGTCAATGTCAATCTGAATGTCAATGTCAATGTCAATGTCAATGTCAATGTCAATGTCAATGTCAATGTCAATGTCAATGTCAATGTCAATGTCAATGTCAATGTCAATGTCAATGTCAATGTCAATGTCAATGTCAATGTCAATGTCAATGTCAATGTCAATGTCAATGTCAATGTCAATGTCAATGTCAATGTCAATGTCAATGTCAATGTCAATGTCAATGTCAATGTCAATGTCATTGTCAATGTCAATGTCAATGTCAATGTCAATGTCAATGTCAATGTCAATGTCAATGTCGATGTGAATGTCGATGTGAATGTCAATGTCAATGTCAATGTCAATGTCAATGTCAATGTCAATGTCAATGTCAATGTCAATCTGAATGTCAATCTCAATGTCAACGTGAATGCGAGAGTCAATGTCAATGTCAATGTCAATGTCAATGTCAATGTCAATGTCAATGTCAATGTCAATGTCAATGTCAATGTCAATGTCAATGTCAATGTCAATGTCAATGTCAATGTCAATGTCAATGTCAATGTCAATGTCAATGTCAATGTCAATGTCAATGTCAATGTCAATGTCAATGTCAATGTCAATGTCAATGTCAATGTCAATGTCAATGTCAATGTCAATGTCAATGTCAATGTCAATGTCAATGTCAATGTCAATGTCAATGTCAATGTCAATGTCAATGTCAATGTCAATGTCAATGTCAATGTCAATGTCAATGTCAATGTCAATGTCAATGTCAATGTCAATGTCAATGTCAATGTCGATGTGCATGTCGATGTGAATGTCGATGTGAATGTCGATGTCAATGTCAATGTCAATGTCAATGTCAATGTCAATGTCAATGTCAATGTCAATGTCAATGTCAATGTCAATGTCAATGTCAATGTGAATGTCAATGTGAATGTCAGTGTCAGTGTCAGTGTCAATGTCAATGTCAATGTCAATGTCAATGTCGATGTGAATGTCGATGTGAATGTCAATGTCAATGTCAATGTCAATGTCAATGTCAATGTCAATGTCAATGTCAATGTCAATGTCAATGTCAATGTCAATCTGAATGTCAATCTCAATGTCAACGTGAATGCGAGAGTCAATGTCAATGTCAATGTCAATGTCAATGTCAATGTCAATGTCAATGTCAATGTCAATGTCAATGTCTATGTCAATGTCAATGTCAATGTCAATGTCAATGTCAATGTCAATCTGAATGTCAATCTCAATGTCAATGTCAATGTCAATGTCAATGTCAATGTCAATGTCAATGTCAATGTCAATGTCAATGTCAATGTCAATGTCAATGTCAATGTCAATGTCAATGTCAATGTCAATGTCAATGTCAATGTCAATGTCAATGTCAATGTCAATGTCAATGTCAATGTCAATGTCAATGTCAATGTCAATGTCAATGTCGATGTGCATGTCGATGTGAATGCCGATGTGAATGTCGATGTGAATGTCAATGTCAATGTCAATGTCAATGTCAATGTCAATGTCAATGTCAATGTCAACGTGAATGTCTGTGTCAGTGTCAATGTCAATGTCAATGTCAATGTCAATGTCAATGTCAATGTCAATGTCAATGTCAATCTGAATGTCAATGTCGATGTGCATGTCGATGTGAATGACAATGTC
The DNA here is from genome assembly GCA_963971365.1 of Lasioglossum villosulum. Classification (NCBI taxonomy): domain Eukaryota; kingdom Metazoa; phylum Arthropoda; class Insecta; order Hymenoptera; family Halictidae; genus Lasioglossum; species Lasioglossum villosulum. The sequence continues at coordinate 702,958 of CAXARU010000026.1, read as the reverse complement.
AATGTCAATGTCAATGTCAATGTCAATGTCAATGTCAATGTCAATGTCAATGTCAATGTCAATGTCAATGTCAATGTCAATGTCAATGTCAATGTCAATGTCAATGTCAATGTCAATGTCAATGTCAATGTCAATGTCAATGTCAATGTCAATGTCAATGTCAATGTCAATGTCAATGTCAATGTCAATGTCAATGTCAATGTCAATGTCAATGTCAATGTCAATGTCAATGTCAATGTCAATGTCAATGTCAATGTCAATGTCAATGTCAATGTCAATGTCAATGTCAATGTCAATGTCAATGTCAATGTCAATGTCAATGTCAATGTCAATGTCAATGTCAATGTCAATGTCAATGTCAATGTCAATGTCAATGTCAATGTCAATGTCAATGTCAATGTCAATGTCAATGTCAATGTCAATGTCGATGTGCATGTCGATGTGAATGCCGATGTGAATGTCGATGTGAATGTCAATGTCAATGTCAATGTCAATGTCAATGTCAATGTCGATGTCGATGTCGATGTCGATGTCGATGTCGATGTCAATGTCGATGTCAATGTCAATGTCAATGTCAATGTCAATGTCAATGTCAATGTCAATGTCAATGTCAATGTCAATGTCAATGTCAATGTCAATGTCAATGTCAATGTCAATGTCAATGTCAATGTCAATGTCAATGTCAATGTCAATGTCAATGTCAATGTCAATGTCAATGTCAATGTCAATGTCAATGTCAATGTCAATGTCAATGTCAATGTCAATGTCAATGTCAATGTCAATGTCAATGTCAATGTCAATGTCAATGTCAATGTCAATGTCAATGTCAATGTCAATGTCAATGTCAATGTCAATGTCAATGTCAATGTCAATGTCAATGTCAATGTCAATGTCAATGTCAATGTCAATGTCAATGTCAATGTCAATGTCAATGTCGATGTGCATGTCGATGTGAATGTCGATGTGAATGTCGATGTCAATGTCAATGTCAATGTCAATGTCAATGTCAATGTCAATGTCAATGTCAATGTCAATGTCAATGTCAATGTCAATGTCAATGTCAATGTGAATGTCAATGTGAATGTCAGTGTCAGTGTCAGTGTCAATGTCAATGTCAATGTCAATGTCAATGTCGATGTGAATGTCGATGTGAATGTCAATGTCAATGTCAATGTCAATGTCAATGTCAATGTCAATGTCAATGTCAATGTCAATGTCAATGTCAATGTCAATGTCAATGTCAATGTCAATCTGAATGTCAATCTCAATGTCAACGTGAATGCGAGAGTCAATGTCAATGTCAATGTCAATGTCAATGTCAATGTCAATGTCAATGTCAATGTCAATGTCAATGTCTATGTCAATGTCAATGTCAATGTCAATGTCAATGTCAATGTCAATGTCAATCTGAATGTCAATCTCAATGTCAATGTCAATGTTAATGTCAATGTCAATGTCAATGTCAATGTCAATGTCAATGTCAATGTCAATGTCAATGTCAATGTCAATGTCAATGTCAATGTCAATGTCAATGTCAATGTCAATGTCAATGTCAATGTCAATGTCAATGTCAATGTCAATGTCAATGTCAATGTCAATGTCAATGTCAATGTCAATGTCAATGTCAATGTCATTGTCAATGTCAATGTCAATGTCAATGTCAATGTCAATGTCAATGTCAATGTCGATGTGAATGACGATGTGAATGTCAATGTCAATGTCAATGTCAATGTCAATGTCAATGTCAATGTCAATGTCAATCTGAATGTCAATCTCAATGTCAACGTGAATGCGAGAGTCAATGTCAATGTCAATGTCAATGTCAATGTCAATGTCAATGTCAATGTCAATGTCAATGTCAATGTCAATGTCAATGTCAATGTCAATGTCAATGTCAATGTCAATGTCAATGTCAATGTCAATGTCAATGTCAATGTCAATGTCAATGTCAATGTCAATGTCAATGTCAATGTCAATGTCAATGTCAATGTCAATGTCAATGTCAATGTCAATGTCAATGTCAATGTCAATGTCAATGTCAATGTCAATGTCAATGTCAATGTCAATGTCAATGTCAATGTCAATGTCAATGTCAATGTCAATGTCAATGTCAATGTCAATGTCAATGTCAATGTCAATGTCAATGTCAATGTCAATGTCAATGTCAATGTCAATGTCAATGTCAATGTCAATGTCAATGTCAATGTCAATGTCAATGTCAATGTCAATGTCAATGTCAATGTCAATGTCAATGTCAATGTCAATGTCAATGTCGATGTGCATGTCGATGTGAATGTCGATGTGAATGTCGATGTCAATGTCAATGTCAATGTCAATGTCAATGTCAATGTCAATGTCAATGTCAATGTCAATGTCAATGTCAATGTCAATGTCAATGTGAATGTCAATGTGAATGTCAGTGTCAGTGTCAGTGTCAATGTCAATGTCAATGTCAATGTCAATGTCGATGTGAATGTCGATGTGAATGTCAATGTCAATGTCAATGTCAATGTCAATGTCAATGTCAATGTCAATGTCAATGTCAATGTCAATGTCAATGTCAATGTCAATGTCAATGTCAATGTCAATGTCAATGTCAATCTCAATGTCAACGTGAATGCGAGAGTCAATGTCAATGTCAATGTCAATGTCAATGTCAATGTCAATGTCAATGTCAATGTCAATGTCAATGTCAATGTCAATGTCAATCTGAATGTCAATCTCAATGTCAACGTGAATGCGAGAGTCAATGTCAATGTCAATGTCAATGTCAATGTCAATGTCAATGTCAATGTCAATGTCAATGTCAATGTCAATGTCAATGTCAATGTCAATGTCAATGTCAATGTCAATGTCAATGTCAATGTCAATGTCAATGTCAATGTCAATGTCAATGTCAATGTCAATGTCAATGTCAATGTCAATGTCAATGTCAATGTCAATGTCAATGTCAATGTCAATGTCAATGTCAATGTCAATGTCAATGTCAATGTCAATGTCAATGTCAATGTCAATGTCAATGTCAATGTCAATGTCAATGTCAATGTCAATGTCAATGTCAATGTCAATGTCAATGTCAATGTCAATGTCAATGTCAATGTCAATGTCAATGTCAATGTCAATGTCAATGTCAATGTCAATGTCAATGTCAATGTCAATGTCAATGTCAATGTCATTGTCAATGTCAATGTCAATGTCAATGTCAATGTCAATGTCAATGTCAATGTCGATGTGAATGTCGATGTGAATGTCAATGTCAATGTCAATGTCAATGTCAATGTCAATGTCAATGTCAATGTCAATCTGAATGTCAATCTCAATGTCAACGTGAATGCGAGAGTCAATGTCAATGTCAATGTCAATGTCAATGTCAATGTCAATGTCAATGTCAATGTCAATGTCAATGTCAATGTCAATGTCAATGTCAATGTCAATGTCAATGTCAATGTCAATGTCAATGTCAATGTCAATGTCAATGTCAATGTCAATGTCAATGTCAATGTCAATGTCAATGTCAATGTCAATGTCAATGTCAATGTCAATGTCAATGTCAATGTCAATGTCAATGTCAATGTCAATGTCAATGTCAATGTCAATGTCAATGTCAATGTCAATGTCAATGTCAATGTCAATGTCAATGTCAATGTCAATGTCAATGTCAATGTCAATGTCAATGTCAATGTCAATGTCAATGTCAATGTCAATGTCAATGTCAATGTCAATGTCAATGTCAATGTCAATGTCAATGTCAATGTCAATGTCAATGTCAATGTCAATGTCAATGTCAATGTCAATGTCAATGTCGATGTGCATGTCGATGTGAATGTCGATGTGAATGTCGATGTCAATGTCAATGTCAATGTCAATGTCAATGTCAATGTCAATGTCAATGTCAATGTCAATGTCAATGTCAATGTCAATGTCAATGTGAATGTCAATGTGAATGTCAGTGTCAGTGTCAGTGTCAATGTCAATGTCAATGTCAATGTCAATGTCGATGTGAATGTCGATGTGAATGTCAATGTCAATGTCAATGTCAATGTCAATGTCAATGTCAATGTCAATGTCAATGTCAATGTCAATGTCAATGTCAATGTCAATCTGAATGTCAATCTCAATGTCAACGTGAATGCGAGAGTCAATGTCAATGTCAATGTCAATGTCAATGTCAATGTCAATGTCAATGTCAATGTCAATGTCAATGTCAATGTCAATGTCTATGTCAATGTCAATGTCAATGTCAATGTCAATGTCAATGTCAATGTCAATCTGAATGTCAATCTCAATGTCAATGTCAATGTCAATGTCAATGTCAATGTCAATGTCAATGTCAATGTCAATGTCAATGTCAATGTCAATGTCAATGTCAATGTCAATGTCAATGTCAATGTCAATGTCAATGTCAATGTCAATGTCAATGTCAATGTCAATGTCAATGTCAATGTCAATGTCAATGTCAATGTCAATGTCAATGTCAATGTCAATGTCAATGTCAATGTCAATGTCAATGTCAATGTCAATGTCAATGTCAATGTCAATGTCAATGTCAATGTCAATGTCAATGTCAATGTCAATGTCGATGTCAATGTCGATGTGCATGTCGATGTGAATGCCGATGTGAATGTCGATGTGAATGTCGATGTGAATGTCGATGTGAATGTCAATGTCAATGTCAATGTCAATGTCAATGTCAATGTCAATGTCAATGTCAATGTCAATGTCAATGTCAATGTCAATGTCAATGTCAATGTCAATGTCAATGTCAATGTCAATCTGAATGTCAATGTCGATGTGCATGTCGATGTGAATGACAATGTCAATGTCAATGTCAATGTCAATGTCAATGTCAATGTCAATGTCAATGTCAATGTCAATGTCAATGTCAATGTCAATGTCAATGTCAATGTCAATGTCAATGTCAATGTCAATGTCAATGTCAATGTCAATGTCAATGTCAATGTCAATGTCAATGTCAATGTCAATGTCAATGTCAATGTCAATGTCAATGTCAATGTCAATGTCAATGTCAATGTCAATGTCAATGTCAATGTCAATGTCAATGTCAATGTCAATGTCAATGTCAATGTCAATGTCAATGTCAATGTCAATGTCAATGTCAATGTCAATGTCAATGTCAATGTCAATGTCAATGTCAATGTCAATGTCAATGTCAATGTCAATGTCAATGTCAATGTCAATGTCAATGTCAATGTCAATGTCAATGTCAATGTCAATGTCAATGTCAATGTCAATGTCAATGTCAATGTCAATGTCAATGTCAATGTCAATGTCAATGTCAATGTCAATGTCAATGTCAATGTCAATGTCAATGTCAATGTCAATGTCAATGTCAATGTCAATGTCAATGTCAATGTCAATGTCAATGTCAATGTCAATGTCAATGTCAATGTCAATGTCAATGTCAATGTCAATGTCAATGTCAATGTCAATGTCAATGTCAATGTCAATGTCAATGTCAATGTCAATGTCAATGTCAATGTCAATGTCAATGTCAATGTCAATGTCAATGTCAATGTCAATGTCAATGTCAATGTCAATGTCAATGTCAATGTCGATGTGCATGTCGATGTGAATGTCGATGTGAATGTCGATGTCAATGTCAATGTCAATGTCAATGTCAATGTCAATGTCAATGTCAATGTCAATGTCAATGTCAATGTCAATGTCAATGTCAATGTGAATGTCAATGTGAATGTCAGTGTCAGTGTCAGTGTCAATGTCAATGTCAATGTCAATGTCAATGTCGATGTGAATGTCGATGTGAATGTCAATGTCAATGTCAATGTCAATGTCAATGTCAATGTCAATGTCAATGTCAATGTCAATGTCAATGTCAATGTCAATGTCAATGTCAATGTCAATGTCAATGTCAATGTCAATGTCAATCTCAATGTCAACGTGAATGCGAGAGTCAATGTCAATGTCAATGTCAATGTCAATGTCAATGTCAATGTCAATGTCAATGTCAATGTCAATGTCAATGTCAATGTCAATCTGAATGTCAATCTCAATGTCAACGTGAATGCGAGAGTCAATGTCAATGTCAATGTCAATGTCAATGTCAATGTCAATGTCAATGTCAATGTCAATGTCAATGTCAATGTCAATGTCAATGTCAATGTCAATGTCAATGTCAATGTCAATGTCAATGTCAATGTCAATGTCAATGTCAATGTCAATGTCAATGTCAATGTCAATGTCAATGTCAATGTCAATGTCAATGTCAATGTCAATGTCAATGTCAATGTCAATGTCAATGTCAATGTCAATGTCAATGTCAATGTCAATGTCAATGTCAATGTCAATGTCAATGTCAATGTCAATGTCAATGTCAATGTCAATGTCAATGTCAATGTCAATGTCAATGTCAATGTCAATGTCAATGTCAATGTCAATGTCAATGTCAATGTCAATGTCAATGTCAATGTCAATGTCAATGTCATTGTCAATGTCAATGTCAATGTCAATGTCAATGTCAATGTCAATGTCAATGTCGATGTGAATGTCGATGTGAATGTCAATGTCAATGTCAATGTCAATGTCAATGTCAATGTCAATGTCAATGTCAATCTGAATGTCAATCTCAATGTCAACGTGAATGCGAGAGTCAATGTCAATGTCAATGTCAATGTCAATGTCAATGTCAATGTCAATGTCAATGTCAATGTCAATGTCAATGTCAATGTCAATGTCAATGTCAATGTCAATGTCAATGTCAATGTCAATGTCAATGTCAATGTCAATGTCAATGTCAATGTCAATGTCAATGTCAATGTCAATGTCAATGTCAATGTCAATGTCAATGTCAATGTCAATGTCAATGTCAATGTCAATGTCAATGTCAATGTCAATGTCAATGTCAATGTCAATGTCAATGTCAATGTCAATGTCAATGTCAATGTCAATGTCAATGTCAATGTCAATGTCAATGTCAATGTCAATGTCAATGTCAATGTCAATGTCAATGTCAATGTCAATGTCAATGTCAATGTCAATGTCAATGTCAATGTCAATGTCAATGTCAATGTCAATGTCAATGTCAATGTCAATGTCAATGTCAATGTCAATGTCAATGTCAATGTCGATGTGCATGTCGATGTGAATGTCGATGTGAATGTCGATGTCAATGTCAATGTCAATGTCAATGTCAATGTCAATGTCAATGTCAATGTCAATGTCAATGTCAATGTCAATGTCAATGTCAATGTGAATGTCAATGTGAATGTCAGTGTCAGTGTCAGTGTCAATGTCAATGTCAATGTCAATGTCAATGTCGATGTGAATGTCGATGTGAATGTCAATGTCAATGTCAATGTCAATGTCAATGTCAATGTCAATGTCAATGTCAATGTCAATGTCAATGTCAATGTCAATGTCAATCTGAATGTCAATCTCAATGTCAACGTGAATGCGAGAGTCAATGTCAATGTCAATGTCAATGTCAATGTCAATGTCAATGTCAATGTCAATGTCAATGTCAATGTCAATGTCAATGTCTATGTCAATGTCAATGTCAATGTCAATGTCAATGTCAATGTCAATGTCAATCTGAATGTCAATCTCAATGTCAATGTCAATGTCAATGTCAATGTCAATGTCAATGTCAATGTCAATGTCAATGTCAATGTCAATGTCAATGTCAATGTCAATGTCAATGTCAATGTCAATGTCAATGTCAATGTCAATGTCAATGTCAATGTCAATGTCAATGTCAATGTCAATGTCAATGTCAATGTCAATGTCAATGTCAATGTCAATGTCAATGTCAATGTCAATGTCAATGTCAATGTCAATGTCAATGTCAATGTCAATGTCAATGTCAATGTCAATGTCAATGTCAATGTCAATGTCAATGTCAATGTCAATGTCGATGTCAATGTCGATGTGCATGTCGATGTGAATGCCGATGTGAATGTCGATGTGAATGTCGATGTGAATGTCGATGTGAATGTCAATGTCAATGTCAATGTCAATGTCAATGTCAATGTCAATGTCAATGTCAATGTCAATGTCAATGTCAATGTCAATGTCAATGTCAATGTCAATGTCAATGTCAATGTCAATCTGAATGTCAATGTCGATGTGCATGTCGATGTGAATGACAATGTCAATGTCAATGTCAATGTCAATGTCAATGTCAATGTCAATGTCAATGTCAATGTCAATGTCAATGTCAATGTCAATGTCAATGTCAATGTCAATGTCAATGTCAATGTCAATGTCAATGTCAATGTCAATGTCAATGTCAATGTCAATGTCAATGTCAATGTCAATGTCAATGTCAATGTCAATGTCAATGTCAATGTCAATGTCAATGTCAATGTCAATGTCAATGTCAATGTCAATGTCAATGTCAATGTCAATGTCAATGTCAATGTCAATGTCAATGTCAATGTCAATGTCAATGTCAATGTCAATGTCAATGTCAATGTCAATGTCAATGTCAATGTCAATGTCAATGTCAATGTCAATGTCAATGTCAATGTCAATGTCAATGTCAATGTCAATGTCAATGTCAATGTCAATGTCAATGTCAATGTCAATGTCAATGTCAATGTCAATGTCAATGTCAATGTCAATGTCAATGTCAATGTCAATGTCAATGTCAATGTCAATGTCAATGTCAATGTCAATGTCGATGTGCATGTCGATGTGAATGCCGATGTGAATGTCGATGTGAATGTCAATGTCAATGTCAATGTCAATGTCAATGTCAATGTCAATGTCAACGTGAATGTCTGTGTCAGTGTCAATGTCAATGTCAATGTCAATGTCAATGTCAATGTCAATGTCAATGTCAATGTCAATGTCAATGTCAATGTCAATGTCAATGTCAATGTCAATGTCAATGTCAATGTCAATGTCAATGTCAATGTCAATGTCAATGTCAATGTCAATGTCAATGTCAATGTCAATGTCAATGTCAATGTCAATGTCAATGTCAATGTCAATGTCAATGTCAATGTCAATGTCAATGTCAATGTCAATGTCAATGTCAATGTCAATGTCAATGTCGATGTCAATGTCGATGTGCATGTCGATGTGAATGTCGATGTGAATGTCGATGTGAATGACAATGTCAATGTCAATGTCAATGTCAATGTCAATGTCAATGTCAATGTCAATGTCAATGTCAATGTCAATGTCAATGTCAATGTCAATGTCAATGTCAATGTCAATGTCAATGTCAATGTCAATGTCAATGTCAATGTCAATGTCAATGTCAATGTCAATGTCAATGTGCATGTCGATGTGAATGTCGATGTGAATGTCGATGTGAATGTCAATGTCAATGTCAATGTCAATGTCAATGTCAATGTCAATGTCAATGTCAATCTGAATGTCAATCTCAATGTCAACGTGAATGCGAGAGTCAATGTCAATGTCAATGTCAATGTCAATGTCAATGTCAATGTCAATGTCAATGTCAATGTCAATGTCAATGTCAATGTCAATGTCAATGTCAATGTCAATGTCAATGTCAATGTCAATGTCAATGTCAATGTCAATGTCAATGTCAATGTCAATGTCAATGTCAATGTCAATGTCAATGTCAATGTCAATGTCAATGTCAATGTCAATGTCAATGTCAATGTCGATGTGCATGTCAATGTCAATGTCAATGTCAATGTCAATGTCAATGTCAATGTCGATGTGCATGTCGATGTGAATGACAATGTCAATGTCAATGTCAATGTCAATGTCAATGTCAATGTCAATGTCAATGTCAATGTCAATGTCAATGTCAATGTCAATGTCAATGTCAATGTCAATGTCAATGTCAATGTCAATGTCAATGTCAATGTCAATGTCAATGTCAATGTCAATGTCAATGTCAATGTCAATGTCAATGTCAATGTCAATGTCAATGTCAATGTCAATGTCAATGTCAATGTCAATGTCAATGTCAATGTCAATGTCAATGTCAATGTCAATGTCAATGTCAATGTCAATGTCAATGTCAATGTCAATGTCAATGTCAATGTCAATGTCAATGTCAATGTCAATGTCAATGTCAATGTCAATGTCAATGTCAATGTCAATGTCAATGTCAATGTCAATGTCAATGTCAATGTCAATGTCAATGTCAATGTCAATGTCGATGTCAATGTCGATGTGCATGTCGATGTGAATGCCGATGTGAATGTCGATGTGAATGTCAATGTCAATGTCAATGTCAATGTCAATGTCAATGTCAACGTGAATGTCTGTGTCAGTGTCAATGTCAATGTCAATGTCAATGTCAATGTCAATGTCAATGTCAATGTCAATGTCAATCTGAATGTCAATGTCAATGTCAATCTCAATGTCAACGTGAATGCGAGAGTCAATGTCAATGTCAATGTCAATGTCAATGTCAATGTCAATGTCAATGTCAATGTCAATGTCAATGTCAATGTCAATGTCAATGTCAATGTCAATGTCAATGTCAATGTCAATGTCAATGTCAATGTCAGTGTCAATGTCAATGTCAATCTGAATGTCAATGTCAATGTCAATGTCAATGTCAATGTCAATGTCAATGTCAATGTCAATGTCAATGTCAATGTCAATGTCAATGTCAATGTCAATGTCAATGTCAATGTCAATGTCAATGTCAATGTCAATGTCAATGTCAATGTCAATGTCAATGTCAATGTCAATGTCAATGTCAATGTCAATGTCAATGTCAATGTCAATGTCAATGTCAATGTCAATGTCAATGTCAATGTCAATGTCAATGTCAATGTCAATGTCAATGTCAATGTCAATGTCAATGTCAATGTCAATGTCAATGTCAATGTCAATGTCAATGTCAATGTCAATGTCGATGTGAATGTCGATGTGAATGTCAATGTCAATGTCAATGTCAATGTCAATGTCAATGTCAATGTCAATGTCAATGTCAATGTCAATGTCAATGTCAATGTCAATGTCAATGTCAATGTCAATGTCAATGTCAATGTCAATGTCAGTGTCAATGTCAATGTCAATCTGAATGTCAATGTCAATGTCAATGTCAATGTCAATGTCAATGTCAATGTCAATGTCAATGTCAATGTCAATGTCAATGTCAATGTCAATGTCAATGTCAATGTCAATGTCAATGTCAATGTCAATGTCAATGTCAATGTCAATGTCAATGTCAATGTCAATGTCAATGTCAATGTCAATGTCAATGTCAATGTCAATGTCAATGTCAATGTCAATGTCAATGTCAATGTCAATGTCAATGTCAATGTCAATGTCAATGTCAATCTGAATGTCAATCTCAATGTCAACGTGAATGCGAGAGTCAATGTCAATGTCAATGTCAATGTCAATGTCAATGTCAATGTCAATGTCAATGTCAATGTCAATGTCAATGTCAATGTCAATGTCAATGTCAATGTCAATGTCAATGTCAATGTCAATGTCAATGTCAATGTCAATGTCAATGTCAATGTCAATGTCAATGTCAATGTCAATGTCAATGTCAATGTCAATGTCAATGTCAATGTCAATGTCAATGTCAATGTCAATGTCAATGTCAATGTCAATGTCAATGTCAATGTCAATGTCAATGTCAATGTCAATGTCAATGTCAATGTCAATGTCAATGTCAATGTCAATGTCAATGTCAATGTCAATGTCAATGTCAATGTCAATGTCGATGTGCATGTCGATGTGAATGTCGATGTGAATGTCGATGTCAATGTCAATGTCAATGTCAATGTCAATGTCAATGTCAATGTCAATGTCAATGTCAATGTCAATGTCAATGTCAATGTCAATGTCAATGTCAATGTGAATGTCAATGTGAATGTCAGTGTCAGTGTCAGTGTCAATGTCAATGTCAATGTCAATGTCGATGTGAATGTCGATGTGAATGTCAATGTCAATGTCAATGTCAATGTCAATGTCAATGTCAATGTCAATGTCAATGTCAATGTCAATGTCAATGTCAATGTCAATGTCAATGTCAATGTCAATGTCAATGTCAATGTCAATGTCAATGTCAATGTCAATGTCAATGTCAATGTCAATGTCAATGTCAATGTCAATGTCAATGTCAATGTCAATGTCAATGTCAATGTCAATGTCAATGTCAATGTCAATGTCAATGTCAATGTCAATGTCAATGTCAATGTCAATGTCAATGTCAATGTCAATGTCAATGTCAATGTCAATGTCAATGTCAATATGAATGTCAATGTCAATGTCAATGTCAATGTCAATGTCAATGTCAATGTCAATGTCAATGTCAATATGAATGTCAATGTCAATATGAATGTCAATCTGAATGTCAATGTCAATGTCAATGTCAATGTCAATGTCAATGTCAATGTCAATGTCAATGTCAATGTCAATGTCAATGTCAATGTCAATGTCAATGTCAATGTCAATGTCAATGACAATGTCAATGTCAATGTCAATGTCAATGTCAATGTCAATGTCAATGTCAATGTCAATGTCAATGTCAATGTCAATGTCAATGTCAATGTCAATGTCAATGTCAATGTCAATGTCAATGTCAATGTCAATGTCAATGTCAATGTCAATGTCAATGTCAATGTCAATGTCAATGTCAATGTCGATGTCAATGTCGATGTGCATGTCGATGTGAATGTCGATGTGAATGTCGATGTGAATGACAATGTCAATGTCAATGTCAATGTCAATGTCAATGTCAATGTCAATGTCAATGTCAATGTCAATGTCAATGTCAATGTCAATGTCAATGTCAATGTCAATGTCAATGTCAATGTCAATGTCAATGTCAATGTCAATGTCAATGTCAATGTCAATGTCAATGTCAATGTCAATGTCAATGTCAATGTCAATGTGCATGTCGATGTGAATGTCGATGTGAATGTCGATGTGAATGTCAATGTCAATGTCAATGTCAATGTCAATGTCAATGTCAATGTCAAAATGAATGTCAATCTCAATGTCAACGTGAATGCGAGAGTCAATGTCAATGTCAATGTCAATGTCAATGTCAATGTCAATGTCAATGTCAATGTCAATGTCAATGTCAATGTCAATGTCAATGTCAATGTCAATGTCAATGTCAATGTCAATGTCAATGTCAATGTCAATGTCGATGTGCATGTCAATGTCAATGTCAATGTCAATGTCAATGTCAATGTCAATGTCAATGTCAATGTCAATGTCAATGTCAATGTCAATGTCGATGTGCATGTCGATGTGAATGACAATGTCAATGTCAATGTCAATGTCAATGTCAATGTCAATGTCAATGTCAATGTCAATGTCAATGTCAATGTCAATGTCAATGTCAATGTCAATGTCAATGTCAATGTCAATGTCAATGTCAATGTCAATGTCAATGTCAATGTCAATGTCAATGTCAATGTCAATGTCAATGTCAATGTCAATGTCAATGTCAATGTCAATGTCAATGTCAATGTCAATGTCAATGTCAATGTCAATGTCAATGTCAATGTCAATGTCAATGTCAATGTCAATGTCAATGTCAATGTCAATGTCAATGTCAATGTCAATGTCAATGTCAATGTCAATGTCAATGTCAATGTCAATGTCAATGTCAATGTCAATGTCAATGTCAATGTCAATGTCAATGTCAATGTCAATGTCAATGTCAATGTCAATGTCAATGTCAATGTCAATGTCAATGTCAATGTCAATGTCAATGTCAATGTCAATGTCAATGTCAATGTCAATGTCAATGTCAATGTCAATGTCGATGTGCATGTCGATGTGAATGCCGATGTGAATGTCGATGTGAATGTCAATGTCAATGTCAATGTCAATGTCAATGTCAATGTCAACGTGAATGTCTGTGTCAATGTCAATGTCAATGTCAATGTCAATGTCAATGTCAATGTCAATGTCAATGTCAATCTGAATGTCAATGTCAATGTCAATCTCAATGTCAACGTGAATGCGAGAGTCAATGTCAATGTCAATGTCAATGTCAATGTCAATGTCAATGTCAATGTCAATGTCAATGTCAATGTCAATGTCAATGTCAATGTCAATGTCAATGTCAATGTCAATGTCAGTGTCAATGTCAATGTCAATCTGAATGTCAATGTCAATGTCAATGTCAATGTCAATGTCAATGTCAATGTCAATGTCAATGACAATGTCAATGTCAATGTCAATGTCAATGTCAATGTCAATGTCAATGTCAATGTCAATGTCAATGTCAATGTCAATGTCAATGTCAATGTCAATGTCAATGTCAATGTCAATGTCAATGTCAATGTCAATGTCAATGTCAATGTCAATGTCAATGTCAATGTCAATGTCAATGTCAATGTCAATGTCAATCTGAATGTCAATCTCAATGTCAATGTCAATGTCAATGTCAATGTCAATGTCAATGTCAATGTCAATGTCAATCTGAATGTCAATCTCAATGTCAACGTGAATGCGAGAGTCAATGTCAATGTCAATGTCAATGTCAATGTCAATGTCAATGTCAATGTCAATGTCAATCTCAATGTCAACGTGAATGCGAGAGTCAATGTCAATGTCAATGTCAATGTCAATGTCAATGTCAATGTCAATGTCAATGTCAATGTCAATGTCAATGTCAATGTCAATGTCAATGTCAATGTCAATGTCAATGTCAGTGTCAATGTCAATGTCAATCTGAATGTCAATGTCAATGTCAATGTCAATGTCAATGTCAATGTCAATGACAATGTCAATGTCAATGTCAATGTCAATGTCAATGTCAATGTCAATGTCAATGTCAATGTCAATGTCAATGTCAATGTCAATGTCAATGTCAATGTCAATGTCAATGTCAATGTCAATGTCAATGTCAATGTCAATGTCAATGTCAATGTCGATATGAATGTCGATGTGAATGTCAATGTCAATGTCAATGTCAATGTCAATGTCAATGTCAATGTCAATGTCAATCTGAATGTCAATCTCAATGTCAACGTGAATGCGAGAGTCAATGTCAATGTCAATGTCAATGTCAATGTCAATGTCAATGTCAATGTCAATGTCAATGTCAATGTCAATGTCAATGTCAATGTCAATGTCAATGTCAATGTCAATGTCAATGTCAATGTCAATGTCAATGTCAATGTCAATGTCAATGTCAATGTCAATGTCAATGTCAGTGTCAATGTCAATGTCAATCTGAATGTCAATGTCAATGTCAATGTCAATGTCAATGTCAATGTCAATGACAATGTCAATGTCAATGTCAATGTCAATGTCAATGTCAATGTCAATGTCAATGTCAATGTCAATGTCAATGTCAATGTCAATGTCAATGTCAATGTCAATGTCAATGTCAATGTCAATGTCAATGTCAATGTCAATGTCAATGTCAATGTCAATGTCAATGTCGATGTGAATGTCGATGTGAATGTCAATGTCAATGTCAATGTCAATGTCAATGTCAATGTCAATGTCAATGTCAATGTCAATGTCAATGTCAATGTCAATGTCAATGTCAATGTCAATGTCAATGTCAATGTCAATGTCAATGTCAATGTCAATGTCGATGTGCATGTCGATGTGAATGTCGATGTGAATGTCGATGTGAATGTCGATGTCAATGTCAATGTCAATGTCAATGTCAATGTCAATGTCAATGTCAATGTCAATGTCAATGTCAATGTCAATGTCAATGTCAATGTCAATGTCAATGTCAATGTCAATGTCAATGTCAATGTCAATGTCAATGTCAATGTCAATGTCAATGTCAATGTCAATGTCAATGTCAATGTCAATGTCAATGTCAATGTCGATGTGCATGTCGATGTGAATGTCGATGTGAATGTCGATGTCAATGTCAATGTCAATGTCAATGTCAATGTCAATGTCAATGTCAATGTCAATGTCAATGTCAATGTCAATGTCAATGTCAATGTGAATGTCAATGTCAATGTCAGTGTCAGTGTCAGTGTCAATGTCAATGTCAATGTCAATGTCAATGTCGATGTGAATGTCGATGTGAATGTCAATGTCAATGTCAATGTCAATGTCAATGTCAATGTCAATGTCAATGTCAATGTCAATGTCAATGTCAATCTGAATGTCAATCTCAATGTCAACGTGAATGCGAGAGTCAATGTCAATGTCAATGTCAATGTCAATGTCAATGTCAATGTCAATGTCAATGTCAATGTCAATGTCAATCTGAATGTCAATCTCAATGTCAACGTGAATGCGAGAGTCAATGTCAATGTCAATGTCAATGTCAATGTCAATGTCAATGTCAATGTCAATGTCAATGTCAATGTCAATGTCAATGTCAATGTCAATGTCAATGTCAATGTCAATGTCAATGTCAATGTCAATGTCAATGCCAATGTCAATGTCAATGTCAATGTCAATGTCAATGTCAATGTCAATGTCAATGTCAATGTCAATGTCAATGTCGATGTGCATGTCGATGTGAATGCCGATGTGAATGTCGATGTGAATGTCAATGTCAATGTCAATGTCAACGTGAATGTCTGTGTCAGTGTCAATGTCAATGTCAATGTCAATGTCAATGTCAATGTCAATGTCAATGTCAATGTCAATCTGAATGTCAATGTCGATGTGCATGTCGATGTGAATGACAATGTCAATGTCAATGTCAATGTCAATGTCAATGTCAATGTCAACGTCAATGTCACTGTCAATGTCAATGTCAATATCAATGTCAATGTCAATGTCAATGTCAATGTCAATGTCAATGTCAATGTCGATGCCGATGTGGATGTGACCGTCGATGTGAATGTCCATGTGAATGTCAATGTGAATGTGAATGTCAGTGTCAGTGTCATTGTCAGTGTCAGTGTCAGTGTCAGTGTCAGTGAAAATGTCATTCTCACCGTCAGTGTCAGTGTCAATGTGAATGTTAATGTGAATGTGAATGTGAATATCAATGTGAATGTCAATGTGAATGTGAATGTCATGTCAGTGCCAGTGTCAGTGAAAGTGTCAGTGTCATTGTCATTGTCATTGTCATTGTCATTGTCATTGTCATTGACATTGTCAGTGTCAGTGTCACTGTTAGTGTCAGTGTCAGTGTCAGTGAATGTGTTATTGTCAGTGTTAGTGTCAGTGTCAGTATCAGTGAAAGTGTCATTGTCAGTGTCAATGTCAATGTCAATGTCAATGTAAATGTGAATGTCAATGTGAATGTCAACGTGAATATGAGTGTGAATGTCAATGTCAATGTCAATGTCAATGTGAATGTCAATGTAAATGTCAATGTCAATGTCGATGTCAATGTCAATGTCAATGTGAATGTCAATGTCAATGTCAATGTGAATGTGAATGTGAATGTGAATGTGAATGTGAATGTGAATGTCAATGTCAATGTCAATGTCAATGTCAATGTCAATGTCAATGTCAATGTCAATGTCAATGTCAATGTGAATGTGAATGTGAATGTGAATGTGAATGTGAATGTGAATGTGAATGTGAATGTGAATGTGAATGTGAATGTGAATGTGAATGTGAATGTGAATGTGAATGTGAATGTGAATGTCAATGTCAATGTCAATGTCAGTGTCAATGTGAATGTCAGTGTCAGTGTCAATGTGAATGTCAGTGTCAGTGTCAATGTGAATGTGAATGTGAATTTGAATGTGAATGTCAATGTGAATGTGAATGTGAATGTCAATGTCAACGTCAATGTCAATGTCAATGTCAATGTGAATGCGATTGTCAATGTCAATGTCAACGTCAACGTCAATGTCACTGTCAATGTCAATGTCAATATCAATGTCAATGTCAATGTCAATGTCAATGTCAATGTCAATGTCAATGCGATTGTCAATGTCGATGTCGATGTGGATGTGACCGTCGATGTGAATGTCCATGTGAATGTCAATGTGAATGTGAATGTCAGTGTCAGTGTCATTGTCAGTGTCAGTGTCAGTGTCAGTGTCAGTGAAAGTGTCATTCTCACCGTCAGTGTCAGTGTCAATGTGAATGTTAATGTGAATGTGAATGTGAATATCAATGTGAATGTCAATGTGAATGTGAATGTCATGTCAGTGCCAGTGTCAGTGAAAGTGTCAGTGTCATTGTCATTGTCATTGTCATTGTCATTGTCATTGTCATTGTCATTGACATTGTCAGTGTCAGTGTCACTGTTAGTGTCAGTGTCAGTGTCAGTGAATGTGTTATTGTCAGTGTTAGTGTCAGTGTCAGTATCAGTGAAAGTGTCATTGTCAGTGTTAATGTCAATGTAAATGTGAATGTCAATGTGAATGTCAACGTGAATATGAGTGTGAATGTCAATGTCAATGTCAATGTCAATGTGAATGTCAATGTGAATGTCAATGTGAATGTCAATGTCAATGTCGATGTCAATGTCAATGTGAATTTCAATGTCAATGTCAATGTGAATGTGAATGTGAATGTGAATGTGAATGTGAATGTGAATGTGAATGTGAATGTGAATGTCAATGTCAATGTCAATGTCAATGTCAATGTCAATGTCAATGTCAATGTGAATGTGAATGTGAATGTGAATGTGAATGTGAATGTGAATGTGAATGTGAATGTGAATGTGAATGTGAATGTGAATGTGAATGTGAATGTGAATGTGAATGTGAATGTGAATGTGAATGTCAATGTCAATGTCAATGTCAATGTCAATGTCAATGTCAATGTCAATGTCAATGTCAATGTCAATGTCGATGTGAATGTCGATGTGAATGTCGATGTGAATGTCGATGTGAATGTCGATGTGAATGTCAATGTGAATGTCAGTGTCAGTGTCAGTGTCAATGTCAATGTCAATGTCAATGTCAATGTCAATGTCAATGTCAATGTCAATGTCAATGTCAATGTCAATGTCATTGTCAATGTCAATGTCAATGTCAATGTCAATGTCACTGCCAATGTCAATGTCAATGTCAATGTCAATGTCAATGTCAATGTCAATGTCAATGTCAATGTCAATGTCCATGTCCATGTCAATGTCAATGTCAATGTGAATGCGGTTGTCAATGTCGATGTCGATGTCGATGTGACTGTCGATGTGAATGCCCATGTGAATGTCAATGTCAATGTCACTGTCAATGTCAATGTCAATGTCAATGTCAATGTCAATGTCAATGTCAATGTCAATGTCAATGTCAATGTCAATGTCAATGTCAATGTCAATGTCAATGTCAATGTCAATGTCAATGTCAATGTCAATGTCAATGTCAATGTCAATGTCAATGTCAATGTCAATGTCAATGTCAATGTCAATGTCAATGTCAATGTCAATGTCAATGTCAATGTCAATGTCAATGTCAATGTCAATGTCAATGTCAATGTCAATGTCAATGTCAATGTCAATGTCAATGTCAATGTCAATGTGAATGTCAATGTCAATGTCAATGTCAATGTCAATGTCAATGTCAATATGAATGTCAATGTCAATATGAATGTCAATCTGAATGTCAATGTCAATGTCAATGTCAATGTCAATGTCAATGTCAATGTCAATGTCAATGTCAATGTCAATGTCAATGTCGATGTGAATGTCGATGTGAATGTCGATGTGAATGTCAATGTGAATGTCGATGTGAATGTCAATGTGAATGTCAGTGTCAGTGTCAGTGTCAATGTCAATGTCAATGTCAATGTCAATGTCAATGTCAATGTCAATGTCAATGTCAATGTCAATGTCAATGTCAATGTCAATGTCATTGTCAATGTCAATGTCAATGTCAATGTCAATGTCACTGCCAATGTCAATGTCAATGTCAATGTCAATGTCAATGTCAATGTCAATGTCAATGTCAATGTCAATGTCCATGTCCATGTCAATGTCAATGTCAATGTGAATGCGGTTGTCAATGTCGATGTCGATGTCGATGTGACTGTCGATGTGAATGCCCATGTGAATGTCAATGTCAATGTCACTGTCAATGTCAATGTCAATGTCAATGTCAATGTCAATGTCAATGTCAATGTCAATGTCAATGTCAATGTCAATGTCAATGTCAATGTCAATGTCAATGTCAATGTCAATGTCAATGTCAATGTCAATGTCAATGTCAATGTCAATGTCAATGTCAATGTCAATGTCAATGTCAATGTCAATGTCAATGTCAATGTCAATGTCAATGTCAATGTCAATGTCAATGTCAATGTCAATGTCAATGTCAATGTCAATGTCAATGTCAATGTCAATGTCAATGTCAATGTCAATATGAATGTCAATGTCAATGTCAATGTCAATGTCAATGTCAATGTCAATGTCAATATGAATGTCAATGTCAATATGAATGTCAATCTGAATGTCAATGTCAATGTCAATGTCAATGTCAATGTCAATGTCAATGTCAATGTCAATGTCAATGTCAATGTCAATGTCAATGTCAATGTCAATGTCAATGTCAATGTCAATGTCAATGTCAATGTCAATGTCAATGTCAATGTCAATGTCAATGTCAATGTCAATGTCAATGTCAATGTCAATGTCAATGTCAATGTCAATGTCGATGTCAATGTCGATGTGCATGTCGATGTGAATGTCGATGTGAATGTCGATGTGAATGACAATGTCAATGTCAATGTCAATGTCAATGTCAATGTCAATGTCAATGTCAATGTCAATGTCAATGTCAATGTCAATGTCAATGTCAATGTCAATGTCAATGTCAATGTCAATGTCAATGTCAATGTCAATGTCAATGTCAATGTCAATGTGCATGTCGATGTGAATGTCGATGTGAATGTCGATGTGAATGTCAATGTCAATGTCAATGTCAATGTCAATGTCAATGTCAATGTCAATCTGAATGTCAATCTCAATGTCAACGTGAATGCGAGAGTCAATGTCAATGTCAATGTCAATGTCAATGTCAATGTCAATGTCAATGTCAATGTCAATGTCAATGTCAATGTCAATGTCAATGTCAATGTCAATGTCAATGTCAATGTCAATGTCAATGACAATGTCAATGTCAATGTCAATGTCAATGTCAATGTCAATGTCAATGTCAATGTCAATGTCAATGTCAATGTCAATGTCAATGTCGATGTGCATGTCAATGTCAATGTCAATGTCAATGTCAATGTCAATGTCAATGTCAATGTCGATGTGCATGTCGATGTGAATGACAATGTCAATGTCAATGTCAATGTCAATGTCAATGTCAATGTCAATGTCAATGTCAATGTCAATGTCAATGTCAATGTCAATGTCAATGTCAATGTCAATGTCAATGTCAATGTCAATGTCAATGTCAATGTCAATGTCAATGTCAATGTCAATGTCAATGTCAATGTCAATGTCAATGTCAATGTCAATGTCAATGTCAATGTCAATGTCAATGTCAATGTCAATGTCAATGTCAATGTCAATGTCAATGTCAATGTCAATGTCAATGTCAATGTCAATGTCAATGTCAATGTCAATGTCAATGTCAATGTCAATGTCAATGTCAATGTCAATGTCAATGTCAATGTCAATGTCAATGTCAATGTCAATGTCAATGTCAATGTCAATGTCAATGTCAATGTCAATGTCAATGTCAATGTCAATGTCAATGTCAATGTCATTGTCAATGTCAATGTCAATGTCAATGTCAATGTCAATGTCAATGTCAATGTCGATGTGAATGTCGATGTGAATGTCAATGTCAATGTCAATGTCAATGTCAATGTCAATGTCAATGTCAATGTCAATCTGAATGTCAATCTCAATGTCAACGTGAATGCGAGAGTCAATGTCAATGTCAATGTCAATGTCAATGTCAATGTCAATGTCAATGTCAATGTCAATGTCAATGTCAATGTCAATGTCAATGTCAATGTCAATGTCAATGTCAATGTCAATGTCAATGTCAATGTCAATGTCAATGTCAATGTCAATGTCAATGTCAATGTCAATGTCAATGTCAATGTCAATGTCAATGTCAATGTCAATGTCAATGTCAATGTCAATGTCAATGTCAATGTCAATGTCAATGTCAATGTCAATGTCAATGTCAATGTCAATGTCAATGTCAATGTCAATGTCAATGTCAATGTCAATGTCAATGTCAATGTCAATGTCAATGTCAATGTCAATGTCAATGTCAATGTCAATGTCAATGTCAATGTCAATGTCAATGTCGATGTGCATGTCGATGTGAATGTCGATGTGAATGTCGATGTCAATGTCAATGTCAATGTCAATGTCAATGTCAATGTCAATGTCAATGTCAATGTCAATGTCAATGTCAATGTCAATGTCAATGTGAATGTCAATGTGAATGTCAGTGTCAGTGTCAGTGTCAATGTCAATGTCAATGTCAATGTCAATGTCGATGTGAATGTCGATGTGAATGTCAATGTCAATGTCAATGTCAATGTCAATGTCAATGTCAATGTCAATGTCAATGTCAATGTCAATGTCAATGTCAATGTCAATCTGAATGTCAATCTCAATGTCAACGTGAATGCGAGAGTCAATGTCAATGTCAATGTCAATGTCAATGTCAATGTCAATGTCAATGTCAATGTCAATGTCAATGTCAATGTCAATGTCAATGTCTATGTCAATGTCAATGTCAATGTCAATGTCAATGTCAATGTCAATGTCAATCTGAATGTCAATCTCAATGTCAATGTCAATGTCAATGTCAATGTCAATGTCAATGTCAATGTCAATGTCAATGTCAATGTCAATGTCAATGTCAATGTCAATGTCAATGTCAATGTCAATGTCAATGTCAATGTCAATGTCAATGTCAATGTCAATGTCAATGTCAATGTCAATGTCAATGTCAATGTCAATGTCAATGTCAATGTCAATGTCAATGTCAATGTCAATGTCAATGTCAATGTCAATGTCAATGTCAATGTCAATGTCAATGTCAATGTCAATGTCAATGTCAATGTCAATGTCAATGTCAATGTCAATGTCAATGTCAATGTCAATGTCAATGTCAATGTCAATGTCAATGTCAATGTCAATGTCAATGTCGATGTCAATGTCGATGTGCATGTCGATGTGAATGCCGATGTGAATGTCGATGTGAATGTCAATGTCAATGTCAATGTCAATGTCAATGTCAATGTCAATGTCAACGTGAATGTCTGTGTCAGTGTCAATGTCAATGTCAATGTCAATGTCAATGTCAATGTCAATGTCAATGTCAATGTCAATGTCAATGTCAATCTGAATGTCAATGTCGATGTGCATGTCGATGTGAATGACAATGTCAATGTCAATGTCAATGTCAATGTCAATGTCAATGTCAATGTCAATGTCAATGTCAATGTCAATGTCAATGTCAATGTCAATGTCAATGTCAATGTCAATGTCAATGTCAATGTCAATGTCAATGTCAATGTCAATGTCAATGTCAATGTCAATGTCAATGTCAATGTCAATGTCAATGTCAATGTCAATGTCAATGTCAATGTCAATGTCAATGTCAATGTCAATGTCAATGTCAATGTCAATGTCAATGTCAATGTCAATGTCAATGTCAATGTCAATGTCAATGTCAATGTCAATGTCAATGTCAATGTCAATGTCAATGTCAATGTCAATGTCAATGTCAATGTCAATGTCAATGTCAATGTCAATGTCAATGTCAATGTCAATGTCAATGTCAATGTCAATGTCAATGTCAATGTCAATGTCAATGTCAATGTCAATGTCAATGTCAATGTCAATGTCGATGTGCATGTCGATGTGAATGCCGATGTGAATGTCGATGTGAATGTCAATGTCAATGTCAATGTCAATGTCAATGTCAATGTCAATGTCAACGTGAATGTCTGTGTCAGTGTCAATGTCAATGTCAATGTCAATGTCAATGTCAATGTCAATGTCAATGTCAATGTCAATGTCAATGTCAATGTCAATGTCAATGTCAATGTCAATGTCAATGTCAATGTCAATGTCAATGTCAATGTCAATGTCAATGTCAATGTCAATGTCAATGTCAATGTCAATGTCAATGTCAATGTCAATGTCAATGTCAATGTCAATGTCAATGTCAATGTCAATGTCAATGTCAATGTCAATGTCAATGTCAATGTCAATGTCAATGTCAATGTCAATGTCGATGTCAATGTCGATGTGCATGTCGATGTGAATGTCGATGTGAATGTCGATGTGAATGACAATGTCAATGTCAATGTCAATGTCAATGTCAATGTCAATGTCAATGTCAATGTCAATGTCAATGTCAATGTCAATGTCAATGTCAATGTCAATGTCAATGTCAATGTCAATGTCAATGTCAATGTCAATGTCAATGTCAATGTCAATGTCAATGTCAATGTCAATGTCAATGTCAATGTCAATGTCAATGTCAATGTCAATGTCAATGTCAATGTCAATGTCAATGTCAATGTCAATGTCAATGTCAATGTCAATGTCAATGTCAATGTCAATGTCAATGTCAATGTCAATGTCAATGTCAATGTCAATGTCAATGTCAATGTCAATGTCAATGTCAATGTCAATGTCAATGTCAATGTCAATGTCAATGTCAATGTCAATGTCAATGTCAATGTCAATGTCAATGTCAATGTCAATGTCAATGTCAATGTCAATGTCAATGTCAATGTCAATGTCAATGTCAATGTCAATGTCAATGTCAATGTCAATGTCAATGTCAATGTCAATGTCAATGTCAATGTCAATGTCAATGTCAATGTCAATGTCAATGTCAATGTCAATGTCAATGTCAATGTCAATGTCAATGTCAATGTCAATGTCAATGTCAATGTCAATGTCAATGTCAATGTCAATGTCAATGTCAATGTCAATGTCAATGTCAATGTCAATGTCAATGTCAATGTCAATGTCAATGTCATTGTCAATGTCAATGTCAATGTCAATGTCAATGTCAATGTCAATGTCAATGTCGATGTGAATGTCGATGTGAATGTCAATGTCAATGTCAATGTCAATGTCAATGTCAATGTCAATGTCAATGTCAATCTGAATGTCAATCTCAATGTCAACGTGAATGCGAG
Source organism: Lasioglossum villosulum (assembly GCA_963971365.1). NCBI lineage: Eukaryota > Metazoa > Arthropoda > Insecta > Hymenoptera > Halictidae > Lasioglossum > Lasioglossum villosulum. The sequence continues at coordinate 678,034 of CAXARU010000026.1, read as the reverse complement.
AGTCAATGTCAATGTCAATGTCAATGTCAATGTCAATGTCAATGTCAATGTCAATGTCAATGTCAATGTCAATGTCAATGTCAATGTCAATGTCAATGTCAATGTCAATGTCAATGTCAATGTCAATGTCAATGTCAATGTCAATGTCAATGTCAATGTCAATGTCAATGTCAATGTCAATGTCAATGTCAATGTCAATGTCAATGTCAATGTCAATGTCAATGTCAATGTCAATGTCAATGTCAATGTCAATGTCAATGTCAATGTCAATGTCAATGTCAATGTCAATGTCAATGTCAATGTCAATGTCAATGTCAATGTCAATGTCAATGTCAATGTCAATGTCAATGTCAATGTCAATGTCAATGTCAATGTCAATGTCAATGTCAATGTCAATGTCAATGTCGATGTGCATGTCGATGTGAATGTCGATGTGAATGTCGATGTCAATGTCAATGTCAATGTCAATGTCAATGTCAATGTCAATGTCAATGTCAATGTCAATGTCAATGTCAATGTCAATGTCAATGTGAATGTCAATGTGAATGTCAGTGTCAGTGTCAGTGTCAATGTCAATGTCAATGTCAATGTCAATGTCGATGTGAATGTCGATGTGAATGTCAATGTCAATGTCAATGTCAATGTCAATGTCAATGTCAATGTCAATGTCAATGTCAATGTCAATGTCAATGTCAATGTCAATCTGAATGTCAATCTCAATGTCAACGTGAATGCGAGAGTCAATGTCAATGTCAATGTCAATGTCAATGTCAATGTCAATGTCAATGTCAATGTCAATGTCAATGTCAATGTCTATGTCAATGTCAATGTCAATGTCAATGTCAATGTCAATGTCAATGTCAATCTGAATGTCAATCTCAATGTCAATGTCAATGTCAATGTCAATGTCAATGTCAATGTCAATGTCAATGTCAATGTCAATGTCAATGTCAATGTCAATGTCAATGTCAATGTCAATGTCAATGTCAATGTCAATGTCAATGTCAATGTCAATGTCAATGTCAATGTCAATGTCAATGTCAATGTCAATGTCAATGTCAATGTCAATGTCAATGTCAATGTCAATGTCAATGTCAATGTCAATGTCAATGTCAATGTCAATGTCAATGTCAATGTCAATGTCAATGTCAATGTCAATGTCAATGTCAATGTCAATGTCAATGTCAATGTCAATGTCAATGTCAATGTCAATGTCAATGTCGATGTCAATGTCGATGTGCATGTCGATGTGAATGCCGATGTGAATGTCGATGTGAATGTCAATGTCAATGTCAATGTCAATGTCAATGTCAATGTCAATGTCAACGTGAATGTCTGTGTCAGTGTCAATGTCAATGTCAATGTCAATGTCAATGTCAATGTCAATGTCAATGTCAATGTCAATGTCAATCTGAATGTCAATGTCGATGTGCATGTCGATGTGAATGACAATGTCAATGTCAATGTCAATGTCAATGTCAATGTCAATGTCAATGTCAATGTCAATGTCAATGTCAATGTCAATGTCAATGTCAATGTCAATGTCAATGTCAATGTCAATGTCAATGTCAATGTCAATGTCAATGTCAATGTCAATGTCAATGTCAATGTCAATGTCAATGTCAATGTCAATGTCAATGTCAATGTCAATGTCAATGTCAATGTCAATGTCAATGTCAATGTCAATGTCAATGTCAATGTCAATGTCAATGTCAATGTCAATGTCAATGTCAATGTCAATGTCAATGTCAATGTCAATGTCAATGTCAATGTCAATGTCAATGTCAATGTCAATGTCAATGTCAATGTCAATGTCAATGTCAATGTCAATGTCAATGTCAATGTCAATGTCAATGTCAATGTCAATGTCAATGTCAATGTCAATGTCAATGTCAATGTCAATGTCAATGTCAATGTCAATGTCAATGTCAATGTCAATGTCAATGTCGATGTGCATGTCGATGTGAATGCCGATGTGAATGTCGATGTGAATGTCAATGTCAATGTCAATGTCAATGTCAATGTCAATGTCAATGTCAACGTGAATGTCTGTGTCAGTGTCAATGTCAATGTCAATGTCAATGTCAATGTCAATGTCAATGTCAATGTCAATGTCAATGTCAATGTCAATGTCAATGTCAATGTCAATGTCAATGTCAATGTCAATGTCAATGTCAATGTCAATGTCAATGTCAATGTCAATGTCAATGTCAATGTCAATGTCAATGTCAATGTCAATGTCAATGTCAATGTCAATGTCAATGTCAATGTCAATGTCAATGTCAATGTCAATGTCAATGTCAATGTCAATGTCGATGTCAATGTCGATGTGCATGTCGATGTGAATGTCGATGTGAATGTCGATGTGAATGACAATGTCAATGTCAATGTCAATGTCAATGTCAATGTCAATGTCAATGTCAATGTCAATGTCAATGTCAATGTCAATGTCAATGTCAATGTCAATGTCAATGTCAATGTCAATGTCAATGTCAATGTCAATGTCAATGTCAATGTCAATGTCAATGTGCATGTCGATGTGAATGTCGATGTGAATGTCGATGTGAATGTCAATGTCAATGTCAATGTCAATGTCAATGTCAATGTCAATGTCAATGTCAATGTCAATCTGAATGTCAATCTCAATGTCAACGTGAATGCGAGAGTCAATGTCAATGTCAATGTCAATGTCAATGTCAATGTCAATGTCAATGTCAATGTCAATGTCAATGTCAATGTCAATGTCAATGTCAATGTCAATGTCAATGTCAATGTCAATGTCAATGTCAATGTCAATGTCAATGTCAATGTCAATGTCAATGTCAATGTCAATGTCAATGTCAATGTCAATGTCAATGTCAATGTCGATGTGCATGTCAATGTCAATGTCAATGTCAATGTCAATGTCAATGTCAATGTCGATGTGCATGTCGATGTGAATGACAATGTCAATGTCAATGTCAATGTCAATGTCAATGTCAATGTCAATGTCAATGTCAATGTCAATGTCAATGTCAATGTCAATGTCAATGTCAATGTCAATGTCAATGTCAATGTCAATGTCAATGTCAATGTCAATGTCAATGTCAATGTCAATGTCAATGTCAATGTCAATGTCAATGTCAATGTCAATGTCAATGTCAATGTCAATGTCAATGTCAATGTCAATGTCAATGTCAATGTCAATGTCAATGTCAATGTCAATGTCAATGTCAATGTCAATGTCAATGTCAATGTCAATGTCAATGTCAATGTCAATGTCAATGTCAATGTCAATGTCAATGTCAATGTCAATGTCAATGTCAATGTCAATGTCAATGTCAATGTCAATGTCAATGTCAATGTCAATGTCAATGTCAATGTCAATGTCAATGTCAATGTCAATGTCAATGTCAATGTCAATGTCAATGTGCATGTCGATGTGAATGTCGATGTGAATGTCGATGTGAATGTCAATGTCAATGTCAATGTCAATGTCAATGTCAATGTCAATGTCAATCTGAATGTCAATCTCAATGTCAACGTGAATGCGAGAGTCAATGTCAATGTCAATGTCAATGTCAATGTCAATGTCAATGTCAATGTCAATGTCAATGTCAATGTCAATGTCAATGTCAATGTCAATGTCAATGTCAATGTCAATGTCAATGTCAATGTCAATGTCAATGTCGATGTGCATGTCAATGTCAATGTCAATGTCAATGTCAATGTCAATGTCAATGTCAATGTCAATGTCAATGTCAATGTCAATGTCAATGTCGATGTGCATGTCGATGTGAATGACAATGTCAATGTCAATGTCAATGTCAATGTCAATGTCAATGTCAATGTCAATGTCAATGTCAATGTCAATGTCAATGTCAATGTCAATGTCAATGTCAATGTCAATGTCAATGTCAATGTCAATGTCAATGTCAATGTCAATGTCAATGTCAATGTCAATGTCAATGTCAATGTCAATGTCAATGTCAATGTCAATGTCAATGTCAATGTCAATGTCAATGTCAATGTCAATGTCAATGTCAATGTCAATGTCAATGTCAATGTCAATGTCAATGTCAATGTCAATGTCAATGTCAATGTCAATGTCAATGTCAATGTCAATGTCAATGTCAATGTCAATGTCAATGTCAATGTCAATGTCAATGTCAATGTCAATGTCAATGTCAATGTCAATGTCAATGTCGATGTGCATGTCGATGTGAATGCCGATGTGAATGTCGATGTGAATGTCAATGTCAATGTCAATGTCAATGTCAATGTCAATGTCAACGTGAATGTCTGTGTCAATGTCAATGTCAATGTCAATGTCAATGTCAATGTCAATGTCAATGTCAATGTCAATCTGAATGTCAATGTCAATGTCAATCTCAATGTCAACGTGAATGCGAGAGTCAATGTCAATGTCAATGTCAATGTCAATGTCAATGTCAATGTCAATGTCAATGTCAATGTCAATGTCAATGTCAATGTCAATGTCAATGTCAATGTCAATGTCAATGTCAATGTCAATGTCAGTGTCAATGTCAATGTCAATCTGAATGTCAATGTCAATGTCAATGTCAATGTCAATGTCAATGTCAATGTCAATGTCAATGACAATGTCAATGTCAATGTCAATGTCAATGTCAATGTCAATGTCAATGTCAATGTCAATGTCAATGTCAATGTCAATGTCAATGTCAATGTCAATGTCAATGTCAATGTCAATGTCAATGTCAATGTCAATGTCAATGTCAATGTCAATGTCAATGTCAATGTCAATGTCAATGTCGATGTGAATGTCGATGTGAATGTCAATGTCAATGTCAATGTCAATGTCAATGTCAATGTCAATGTCAATGTCAATGTCAATGTCAATCTGAATGTCAATCTCAATGTCAACGTGAATGCGAGAGTCAATGTCAATGTCAATGTCAATGTCAATGTCAATGTCAATGTCAATGTCAATGTCAATCTCAATGTCAACGTGAATGCGAGAGTCAATGTCAATGTCAATGTCAATGTCAATGTCAATGTCAATGTCAATGTCAATGTCAATGTCAATGTCAATGTCAATGTCAATGTTAATGTCAATGTCAATGTCAATGTCAATGTCAATGTCAGTGTCAATGTCAATGTCAATCTGAATGTCAATGTCAATGTCAATGTCAATGTCAATGTCAATGTCAATGACAATGTCAATGTCAATGTCAATGTCAATGTCAATGTCAATGTCAATGTCAATGTCAATGTCAATGTCAATGTCAATGTCAATGTCAATGTCAATGTCAATGTCAATGTCAATGTCAATGTCAATGTCAATGTCAATGTCAATGTCGATGTGAATGTCGATGTGAATGTCAATGTCAATGTCAATGTCAATGTCAATGTCAATGTCAATGTCAATGTCAATCTGAATGTCAATCTCAATGTCAACGTGAATGCGAGAGTCAATGTCAATGTCAATGTCAATGTCAATGTCAATGTCAATGTCAATGTCAATGTCAATGTCAATGTCAATGTCAATGTCAATGTCAATGTCAATGTCAATGTCAATGTCAATGTCAATGTCAATGTCAATGTCAATGTCAATGTCAATGTCAATGTCAATGTCAATGTCAATGTCAATGTCAATGTCAATGTCAATGTCAGTGTCAATGTCAATGTCAATCTGAATGTCAATGTCAATGTCAATGTCAATGTCAATGTCAATGTCAATGTCAATGACAATGTCAATGTCAATGTCAATGTCAATGTCAATGTCAATGTCAATGTCAATGTCAATGTCAATGTCAATGTCAATGTCAATGTCAATGTCAATGTCAATGTCAATGTCAATGTCAATGTCAATGTCAATGTCAATGTCAATGTCAATGTCGATGTGAATGTCGATGTGAATGTCAATGTCAATGTCAATGTCAATGTCAATGTCAATGTCAATGTCAATGTCAATGTCAATGTCAATGTCAATGTCAATGTCAATGTCAATGTCAATGTCAATGTCAATGTCAATGTCAATGTCAATGTCAATGTCAATGTCGATGTGCATGTCGATGTGAATGTCGATGTGAATGTCGATGTGAATGTCGATGTCAATGTCAATGTCAATGTCAATGTCAATGTCAATGTCAATGTCAATGTCAATGTCAATGTCAATGTCAATGTCAATGTCAATGTCAATGTCAATGTCAATGTCAATGTCAATGTCAATGTCAATGTCAATGTCAATGTCAATGTCAATGTCAATGTCAATGTCAATGTCAATGTCAATGTCAATGTCGATGTGCATGTCGATGTGAATGTCGATGTGAATGTCGATGTCAATGTCAATGTCAATGTCAATGTCAATGTCAATGTCAATGTCAATGTCAATGTCAATGTCAATGTCAATGTCAATGTCAATGTCAATGTCAATGTGAATGTCAATGTCAATGTCAGTGTCAGTGTCAGTGTCAATGTCAATGTCAATGTCAATGTCAATGTCGATGTGAATGTCGATGTGAATGTCAATGTCAATGTCAATGTCAATGTCAATGTCAATGTCAATGTCAATGTCAATGTCAATGTCAATGTCAATGTCAATCTGAATGTCAATCTCAATGTCAACGTGAATGCGAGAGTCAATGTCAATGTCAATGTCAATGTCAATGTCAATGTCAATGTCAATGTCAATGTCAATGTCAATCTGAATGTCAATCTCAATGTCAACGTGAATGCGAGAGTCAATGTCAATGTCAATGTCAATGTCAATGTCAATGTCAATGTCAATGTCAATGTCAATGTCAATGTCAATGTCAATGTCAATGTCAATGTCAATGTCAATGTCAATGTCAATGTCAATGTCAATGTCAATGTCAATGTCAATGTCAATGTCAATGTCAATGTCAATGTCAATGTCAATGTCAATGTCAATGTCAATGTCAATGTCAATGTCAATGTCAATGTCGATGTGCATGTCGATGTGAATGCCGATGTGAATGTCGATGTGAATGTCAATGTCAATGTCAATGTCAACGTGAATGTCTGTGTCAGTGTCAATGTCAATGTCAATGTCAATGTCAATGTCAATGTCAATGTCAATGTCAATCTGAATGTCAATGTCGATGTGCATGTCGATGTGAATGACAATGTCAATGTCAATGTCAATGTCAATGTCAATGTCAATGTCAACGTCAATGTCACTGTCAATGTCAATGTCAATATCAATGTCAATGTCAATGTCAATGTCAATGTCAATGTCAATGTCAATGTCGATGCCGATGTGGATGTGACCGTCGATGTGAATGTCCATGTGAATGTCAATGTGAATGTGAATGTCAGTGTCAGTGTCATTGTCAGTGTCAGTGTCAGTGTCAGTGTCAGTGAAAGTGTCATTCTCACCGTCAGTGTCAGTGTCAATGTGAATGTTAATGTGAATGTGAATGTGAATATCAATGTGAATGTCAATGTGAATGTGAATGTCATGTCAGTGCCAGTGTCAGTGAAAGTGTCAGTGTCATTGTCATTGTCATTGTCATTGTCATTGTCATTGTCATTGACATTGTCAGTGTCAGTGTAACTGTTAGTGTCAGTGTCAGTGTCAGTGAATGTGTTATTGTCAGTGTTAGTGTCAGTGTCAGTATCAGTGAAAGTGTCATTGTCAGTGTCAATGTCAATGTCAATGTCAATGTAAATGTGAATGTCAATGTGAATGTCAACGTGAATATGAGTGTGAATGTCAATGTCAATGTCAATGTCAATGTGAATGTCAATGTAAATGTCAATGTCAATGTCGATGTCAATGTCAATGTGAATGTCAATGTCAATGTCAATGTGAATGTGAATGTGAATGTGAATGTGAATGTGAATGTGAATGTGAATGTGAATGTCAATGTCAATGTCAATGTCAATGTCAATGTCAATGTCAATGTCAATGTCAATGTCAATGTCAATGTCAATGTGAATGTGAATGTGAATGTGAATGTGAATGTGAATGTGAATGTGAATGTGAATGTGAATGTGAATGTGAATGTGAATGTGAATGTGAATGTCAATGTCAATGTCAATGTCAATGTCAGTGTCAATGTGAATGTCAGTGTCAGTGTCAATGTGAATGTCAGTGTCAGTGTCAATGTGAATGTGAATGTGAATTTGAATGTGAATGTCAATGTGAATGTGAATGTGAATGTCAATGTCAACGTCAATGTCAATGTCAATGTCAATGTGAATGCGATTGTCAATGTCAATGTCAACGTCAACGTCAATGTCACTGTCAATGTCAATGTCAATATCAATGTCAATGTCAATGTCAATGTCAATGTCAATGTCAATGTCAATGCGATTGTCAATGTCGATGTCGATGTGGATGTGACCGTCGATGTGAATGTCCATGTGAATGTCAATGTGAATGTGAATGTCAGTGTCAGTGTCATTGTCAGTGTCAGTGTCAGTGTCAGTGTCAGTGAAAGTGTCATTCTCACCGTCAGTGTCAGTGTCAATGTGAATGTTAATGTGAATGTGAATGTGAATATCAATGTGAATGTCAATGTGAATGTGAATGTCATGTCAGTGCCAGTGTCAGTGAAAGTGTCAGTGTCATTGTCATTGTCATTGTCATTGTCATTGTCATTGTCATTGTCATTGACATTGTCAGTGTCAGTGTCACTGTTAGTGTCAGTGTCAGTGTCAGTGAATGTGTTATTGTCAGTGTTAGTGTCAGTGTCAGTATCAGTGAAAGTGTCATTGTCAGTGTTAATGTCAATGTAAATGTGAATGTCAATGTGAATGTCAACGTGAATATGAGTGTGAATGTCAATGTCAATGTCAATGTCAATGTGAATGTCAATGTGAATGTCAATGTGAATGTCAATGTCAATGTCGATGTCAATGTCAATGTGAATTTCAATGTCAATGTGAATGTGAATGTGAATGTGAATGTGAATGTGAATGTGAATGTGAATGTGAATGTGAATGTGAATGTGAATGTGAATGTGAATGTCAATGTCAATGTCAATGTCAATGTCAATGTCAATGTCAATGTCAATGTCAATGTCAATGTGAATGTGAATGTGAATGTGAATGTGAATGTGAATGTGAATGTGAATGTGAATGTGAATGTGAATGTGAATGTGAATGTGAATGTGAATGTGAATGTGAATGTGAATGTGAATGTGAATGTGAATGTGAATGTGAATGTCAATGTCAATGTCAATGTCAATGTCAATGTCAATGTCAATGTCAATGTCAATGTCAATGTCAATGTCAATGTCAATGTCAATGTCAATGTCGATGTGAATGTCGATGTGAATGTCGATGTGAATGTCGATGTGAATGTCGATGTGAATGTCAATGTGAATGTCAGTGTCAGTGTCAGTGTCAATGTCAATGTCAATGTCAATGTCAATGTCAATGTCAATGTCAATGTCAATGTCAATGTCAATGTCAATGTCAATGTCAATGTCATTGTCAATGTCAATGTCAATGTCAATGTCAATGTCACTGCCAATGTCAATGTCAATGTCAATGTCAATGTCAATGTCAATGTCAATGTCAATGTCAATGTCAATGTCCATGTCCATGTCAATGTCAATGTCAATGTGAATGCGGTTGTCAATGTCGATGTCGATGTCGATGTGACTGTCGATGTGAATGCCCATGTGAATGTCAATGTCAATGTCACTGTCAATGTCAATGTCAATGTCAATGTCAATGTCAATGTCAATGTCAATGTCAATGTCAATGTCAATGTCAATGTCAATGTCAATGTCAATGTCAATGTCAATGTCAATGTCAATGTCAATGTCAATGTCAATGTCAATGTCAATGTCAATGTCAATGTCAATGTCAATGTCAATGTCAATGTCAATGTCAATGTCAATGTCAATGTCAATGTCAATGTCAATGTCAATGTCAATGTCAATGTCAATGTCAATGTCAATGTCAATGTCAATGTCAATGTCAATGTCAATGTCAATGTCAATGTCAATATGAATGTCAATGTCAATGTCAATGTCAATGTCAATGTCAATGTCAATGTCAATGTCAATGTCAATGTCAATGTCAATATGAATGTCAATGTCAATATGAATGTCAATCTGAATGTCAATGTCAATGTCAATGTCAATGTCAATGTCAATGTCAATGTCAATGTCAATGTCAATGTCAATGTCAATGTCAATGTCGATGTGAATGTCGATGTGAATGTCGATGTGAATGTCAATGTGAATGTCGATGTGAATGTCAATGTGAATGTCAGTGTCAGTGTCAGTGTCAATGTCAATGTCAATGTCAATGTCAATGTCAATGTCAATGTCAATGTCAATGTCAATGTCAATGTCAATGTCAATGTCAATGTCATTGTCAATGTCAATGTCAATGTCAATGTCAATGTCACTGCCAATGTCAATGTCAATGTCAATGTCAATGTCAATGTCAATGTCAATGTCAATGTCAATGTCAATGTCAATGTCCATGTCCATGTCAATGTCAATGTCAATGTGAATGCGGTTGTCAATGTCGATGTCGATGTCGATGTGACTGTCGATGTGAATGCCCATGTGAATGTCAATGTCAATGTCACTGTCAATGTCAATGTCAATGTCAATGTCAATGTCAATGTCAATGTCAATGTCAATGTCAATGTCAATGTCAATGTCAATGTCAATGTCAATGTCAATGTCAATGTCAATGTCAATGTCAATGTCAATGTCAATGTCAATGTCAATGTCAATGTCAATGTCAATGTCAATGTCAATGTCAATGTCAATGTCAATGTCAATGTCAATGTCAATGTCAATGTCAATGTCAATGTCAATGTCAATGTCAATATGAATGTCAATGTCAATGTCAATGTCAATGTCAATGTCAATGTCAATGTCAATGTCAATGTCAATGTCAATGTCAATGTCAATGTCAATGTCAATGTCAATGTCAATGTCAATGTCAATGTCAATGTCAATGTCAATGTCAATGTCAATGTCAATGTCAATGTCAATGTCAATGTCAATGTCAATGTCAATGTCAATGTCAATGTCAATGTCAATGTCAATGTCAATGTCAATGTCAATGTCAATGTCAATGTCAATGTCAATGTCAATGTCAATGTCAATGTCAATGTCAATGTCAATGTCAATGTCAATGTCAATGTCAATGTCAATGTCAATGTCAATGTCAATGTCAATGTCAATGTCAATGTCAATGTCAATGTCAATGTCAATGTCAATGTCAATGTCAATGTCAATGTCAATGTCAATGTCAATGTCAATGTCAATGTCGATGTGCATGTCGATGTGAATGTCGATGTGAATGTCGATGTGAATGTCGATGTCAATGTCAATGTCAATGTCAATGTCAATGTCAATGTCAATGTCAATGTCAATGTCAATGTCAATGTCAATGTCAATGTCAATGTCAATGTCAATGTCAATGTCAATGTCAATGTCAATGTCAATGTCAATGTCAATGTCAATGTCAATGTCAATGTCAATGTCAATGTCAATGTCAATGTCAATGTCAATGTCAATGTCAATGTCAATGTCAATGTCGATGTGCATGTCGATGTGAATGTCGATGTGAATGTCGATGTCAATGTCAATGTCAATGTCAATGTCAATGTCAATGTCAATGTCAATGTCAATGTCAATGTCAATGTCAATGTCAATGTCAATGTCAATGTCAATGTGAATGTCAATGTCAATGTCAGTGTCAGTGTCAGTGTCAATGTCAATGTCAATGTCAATGTCAATGTCGATGTGAATGTCGATGTGAATGTCAATGTCAATGTCAATGTCAATGTCAATGTCAATGTCAATGTCAATGTCAATGTCAATGTCAATGTCAATGTCAATCTGAATGTCAATCTCAATGTCAACGTGAATGCGAGAGTCAATGTCAATGTCAATGTCAATGTCAATGTCAATGTCAATGTCAATGTCAATGTCAATCTGAATGTCAATCTCAATGTCAACGTGAATGCGAGAGTCAATGTCAATGTCAATGTCAATGTCAATGTCAATGTCAATGTCAATGTCAATGTCAATGTCAATGTCAATGTCAATGTCAATGTCAATGTCAATGTCAATGTCAATGTCAATGTCGATGTGCATGTCGATGTGAATGCCGATGTGAATGTCGATGTGAATGTCAATGTCAATGTCAATGTCAACGTGAATGTCTGTGTCAGTGTCAATGTCAATGTCAATGTCAATGTCAATGTCAATGTCAATGTCAATGTCAATCTGAATGTCAATGTCGATGTGCATGTCGATGTGAATGACAATGTCAATGTCAATGTCAATGTCAATGTCAATGTCAATGTCAACGTCAATGTCACTGTCAATGTCAATGTCAATATCAATGTCAATGTCAATGTCAATGTCAATGTCAATGTCAATGTCAATGTCGATGCCGATGTGGATGTGACCGTCGATGTGAATGTCCATGTGAATGTCAATGTGAATGTGAATGTCAGTGTCAGTGTCATTGTCAGTGTCAGTGTCAGTGTCAGTGTCAGTGAAAGTGTCATTCTCACCGTCAGTGTCAGTGTCAATGTGAATGTTAATGTGAATGTGAATGTGAATATCAATGTGAATGTCAATGTGAATGTGAATGTCATGTCAGTGCCAGTGTCAGTGAAAGTGTCAGTGTCATTGTCATTGTCATTGTCATTGTCATTGTCATTGTCATTGACATTGTCAGTGTCAGTGTCACTGTTAGTGTCAGTGTCAGTGTCAGTGAATGTGTTATTGTCAGTGTTAGTGTCAGTGTCAGTATCAGTGAAAGTGTCATTGTCAGTGTCAATGTCAATGTCAATGTCAATGTAAATGTGAATGTCAATGTGAATGTCAACGTGAATATGAGTGTGAATGTCAATGTCAATGTCAATGTCAATGTGAATGTCAATGTAAATGTCAATGTCAATGTCGATGTCAATGTCAATGTGAATGTCAATGTCAATGTCAATGTGAATGTGAATGTGAATGTGAATGTGAATGTGAATGTGAATGTGAATGTGAATGTCAATGTCAATGTCAATGTCAATGTCAATGTCAATGTCAATGTCAATGTCAATGTCAATGTCAATGTCAATGTCAATGTGAATGTGAATGTGAATGTGAATGTGAATGTGAATGTGAATGTGAATGTGAATGTGAATGTGAATGTGAATGTGAATGTGAATGTGAATGTGAATGTGAATGTGAATGTGAATGTCAATGTCAATGTCAATGTCAATGTCAGTGTCAATGTGAATGTCAGTGTCAGTGTCAATGTGAATGTCAGTGTCAGTGTCAATGTGAATGTGAATGTGAATTTGAATGTGAATGTCAATGTGAATGTGAATGTGAATGTCAATGTCAACGTCAATGTCAATGTCAATGTCAATGTGAATGCGATTGTCAATGTCAATGTCAACGTCAACGTCAATGTCACTGTCAATGTCAATGTCAATATCAATGTCAATGTCAATGTCAATGTCAATGTCAATGTCAATGTCAATGCGATTGTCAATGTCGATGTCGATGTGGATGTGACCGTCGATGTGAATGTCCATGTGAATGTCAATGTGAATGTGAATGTCAGTGTCAGTGTCATTGTCAGTGTCAGTGTCAGTGTCAGTGTCAGTGAAAGTGTCATTCTCACCGTCAGTGTCAGTGTCAATGTGAATGTTAATGTGAATGTGAATGTGAATATCAATGTGAATGTCAATGTGAATGTGAATGTCATGTCAGTGCCAGTGTCAGTGAAAGTGTCAGTGTCATTGTCATTGTCATTGTCATTGTCATTGTCATTGTCATTGTCATTGACATTGTCAGTGTCAGTGTCACTGTTAGTGTCAGTGTCAGTGTCAGTGAATGTGTTATTGTCAGTGTTAGTGTCAGTGTCAGTATCAGTGAAAGTGTCATTGTCAGTGTTAATGTCAATGTAAATGTGAATGTCAATGTGAATGTCAACGTGAATATGAGTGTGAATGTCAATGTCAATGTCAATGTCAATGTGAATGTCAATGTGAATGTCAATGTGAATGTCAATGTCAATGTCGATGTCAATGTCAATGTGAATTTCAATGTCAATGTGAATGTGAATGTGAATGTGAATGTGAATGTGAATGTGAATGTGAATGTGAATGTGAATGTGAATGTGAATGTGAATGTCAATGTCAATGTCAATGTCAATGTCAATGTCAATGTCAATGTCAATGTGAATGTGAATGTGAATGTGAATGTGAATGTGAATGTGAATGTGAATGTGAATGTGAATGTGAATGTGAATGTGAATGTGAATGTGAATGTGAATGTGAATGTGAATGTGAATGTGAATGTGAATGTGAATGTGAATGTGAATGTGAATGTGAATGTGAATGTGAATGTGAATGTGAATGTCAATGTCAATGTCAATGTCAATGTCAATGTCAATGTCAATGTCAATGTCAATGTCAATGTCAATGTCAATGTCAATGTCGATGTGAATGTCGATGTGAATGTCGATGTGAATGTCGATGTGAATGTCGATGTGAATGTCAATGTGAATGTCAGTGTCAGTGTCAGTGTCAATGTCAATGTCAATGTCAATGTCAATGTCAATGTCAATGTCAATGTCAATGTCAATGTCAATGTCAATGTCAATGTCATTGTCAATGTCAATGTCAATGTCAATGTCAATGTCACTGCCAATGTCAATGTCAATGTCAATGTCAATGTCAATGTCAATGTCAATGTCAATGTCAATGTCAATGTCCATGTCCATGTCAATGTCAATGTCAATGTGAATGCGGTTGTCAATGTCGATGTCGATGTCGATGTGACTGTCGATGTGAATGCCCATGTGAATGTCAATGTCAATGTCACTGTCAATGTCAATGTCAATGTCAATGTCAATGTCAATGTCAATGTCAATGTCAATGTCAATGTCAATGTCAATGTCAATGTCAATGTCAATGTCAATGTCAATGTCAATGTCAATGTCAATGTCAATGTCAATGTCAATGTCAATGTCAATATGAATGTCAATGTCAATATGAATGTCAATCTGAATGTCAATGTCAATGTCAATGTCAATGTCAATGTCAATGTCAATGTCAATGTCAATGTCAATGTCAATGTCAATGTCAATGTCGATGTGAATGTCGATGTGAATGTCGATGTGAATGTCAATGTGAATGTCGATGTGAATGTCAATGTGAATGTCAGTGTCAGTGTCAGTGTCAATGTCAATGTCAATGTCAATGTCAATGTCAATGTCAATGTCAATGTCAATGTCAATGTCAATGTCAATGTCAATGTCAATGTCATTGTCAATGTCAATGTCAATGTCAATGTCAATGTCACTGCCAATGTCAATGTCAATGTCAATGTCAATGTCAATGTCAATGTCAATGTCAATGTCAATGTCAATGTCCATGTCCATGTCAATGTCAATGTCAATGTGAATGCGGTTGTCAATGTCGATGTCGATGTCGATGTGACTGTCGATGTGAATGCCCATGTGAATGTCAATGTCAATGTCACTGTCAATGTCAATGTCAATGTCAATGTCAATGTCAATGTCAATGTCAATGTCAATGTCAATGTCAATGTCAATGTCAATGTCAATGTCAATGTCAATGTCAATGTCAATGTCAATGTCAATGTCAATGTCAATGTCAATGTCAATGTCAATGTCAATGTCAATGTCAATGTCAATGTCAATGTCAATGTCAATGTCAATGTCAATGTCAATGTCAATGTCAATGTCAATGTCAATGTCAATGTCAATATGAATGTCAATGTCAATGTCAATGTCAATGTCAATGTCAATGTCAATGTCAATGTCAATGTCAATGTCAATGTCAATGTCAATGTCAATGTCAATGTCAATGTCAATGTCAATGTCAATGTCAATGTCAATGTCAATGTCAATGTCAATGTCAATGTCAATGTCAATGTCAATGTCAATGTCAATGTCAATGTCAATGTCAATGTCAATGTCAATGTCAATGTCAATGTCAATGTCAATGTCAATGTCAATGTCAATGTCAATGTCAATGTCAATGTCAATGTCAATGTCAATGTCAATGTCAATGTCAATGTCAATGTCAATGTCAATGTCAATGTCAATGTCAATGTCAATGTCAATGTCAATGTCAATGTCAATGTCAATGTCAATGTCAATGTCAATGTCAATGTCAATGTCAATGTCAATGTCAATGTCAATGTCAATGTCAATGTCAATGGCGATGTGCATGTCGATGTGAATGCCGATGTGAATGTCGATGTGAATGTCAATGTCAATGTCAATGTCAATGTCAATGTCAATGTCAACGTGAATGTCTGTGTCAGTGTCAATGTCAATGTCAATGTCAATGTCAATGTCAATGTCAATGTCAATGTCAATCTGAATGTCAATGTCAATGTCAATCTCAATGTCAACGTGAATGCGAGAGTCAATGTCAATGTCAATGTCAATGTCAATGTCAATGTCAATGTCAATGTCAATGTCAATGTCAATGTCAATGTCAATGTCAATGTCAATGTCAATGTCAGTGTCAATGTCAATGTCAATCTGAATGTCAATGTCAATGTCAATGTCAATGTCAATGTCAATGTCAATGTCAATGTCAATGTCAATGTCAATGTCAATGTCAATGTCAATGTCAATGTCAATGTCAATGTCAATGTCAATGTCAATGTCAATGTCAATGTCAATGTCAATGTCAATGTCAATGTCAATGTCAATGTCAATGTCAATGTCAATGTCGATGTCAATGTCGATGTGCATGTCGATGTGAATGTCGATGTGAATGTCGATGTGAATGACAATGTCAATGTCAATGTCAATGTCAATGTCAATGTCAATGTCAATGTCAATGTCAATGTCAATGTCAATGTCAATGTCAATGTCAATGTCAATGTCAATGTCAATGTCAATGTCAATGTCAATGTCAATGTCAATGTGCATGTCGATGTGAATGTCGATGTGAATGTCGATGTGAATGTCAATGTCAATGTCAATGTCAATGTCAATGTCAATGTCAATGTCAATGTCAATCTGAATGTCAATCTCAATGTCAACGTGAATGCGAGAGTCAATGTCAATGTCAATGTCAATGTCAATGTCAATGTCAATGTCAATGTCAATGTCAATGTCAATGTCAATGTCAATGTCAATGTCAATGTCAATGTCAATGTCAATGTCAATGTCAATGTCAATGTCAATGTCAATGTCAATGTCAATGTCAATGTCAATGTCAATGTCAATGTCAATGTCAATGTCAATGTCAATGTCAATGTCAATGTCAATGTCAATGTCAATGTCGATGTGCATGTCAATGTCAATGTCAATGTCAATGTCAATGTCAATGTCAATGTCAATGTCGATGTGCATGTCGATGTCAATGTCAATGTCAATGTCAATGTCAATGTCAATGTCAATGTCAATGTCAATGTCAATGTCAATGTCAATGTCAATGTCAATGTCAATGTCAATGTCAATGTCAATGTCAATGTCAATGTCAATGTCAATGTCAATGTCAATGTCAATGTCAATGTCAATGTCAATGTCAATGTCAATGTCAATGTCAATGTCAATGTCAATGTCAATGTCAATGTCAATGTCAATGTCAATGTCAATGTCAATGTCAATGTCAATGTCAATGTCAATGTCAATGTCAATGTCAATGTCAATGTCAATGTCAATGTCAATGTCAATGTCAATGTCAATGTCAATGTCAATGTCAATGTCAATGTCAATGTCAATGTCAATGTCAATGTCAATGTCAATGTCAATGTCAATGTCAATGTCAATGTCAATGTCAATGTCAATGTCAATGTCAATGTCAATGTCAATGTCAATGTCAATGTCAATGGCGATGTGCATGTCGATGTGAATGCCGATGTGAATGTCGATGTGAATGTCAATGTCAATGTCAATGTCAATGTCAATGTCAATGTCAACGTGAATGTCTGTGTCAGTGTCAATGTCAATGTCAATGTCAATGTCAATGTCAATGTCAATGTCAATGTCAATCTGAATGTCAATGTCAATGTCAATCTCAATGTCAACGTGAATGCGAGAGTCAATGTCAATGTCAATGTCAATGTCAATGTCAATGTCAATGTCAATGTCAATGTCAATGTCAATGTCAATGTCAATGTCAATGTCAATGTCAATGTCAATGTCAATGTCAATGTCAGTGTCAATGTCAATGTCAATCTGAATGTCAATGTCAATGTCAATGTCAATGTCAATGTCAATGTCAATGTCAATGTCAATGTCAATGTCAATGTCAATGTCAATGTTCAATGTCAATGTCAATGTCAATGTCAATGTCAATGTCAATGTCAATGTCAATGTCAATGTCAATGTCAATGTCAATGTCAATGTCAATGTCAATGTCAATGTCAATGTCAATGTCAATGTCAATGTCAATGTCAATGTCAATGTCAATGTCAATGTCAATGTCAATGTCAATGTCAATGTCAATGTCAATGTCAATATCAATGTCAATGTCGATGTGAATGTCGATGTGAATGTCAATGTCAATGTCAATGTCAATGTCAATGTCAATGTCAATGTCAATCTGAATGTCAATCTCAATGTCAGAGTCAATGTCAATGTCAATGTCAATGTCAATGTCAATGTCAATGTCAATGTCAATGTCAATGTCAATGTCAATGTCAATGTCAATGTCAATGTCAATGTCAATGTCAATGTCAATGTCAATGTCAATGTCAATGTCAATGTCAATGTCAATGTCAATGTCAATGTCAATGTCAATGTCAATGTCAATGTCAATGTCAATGTCAATGTCAATGTCAATGTCAATGTCAATGTCAATGTCAATGTCAATGTCAATGTCAATGTCAATGTCAATGTCAATGTCAATGTCAATGTCAATGTCAATGTCAATGTCAATGTCAATGTCAATGTCAATGGCGATGTGCATGTCGATGTGAATGCCGATGTGAATGTCGATGTGAATGTCAATGTCAATGTCAATGTCAATGTCAATGTCAATGTCAACGTGAATGTCTGTGTCAGTGTCAATGTCAATGTCAATGTCAATGTCAATGTCAATGTCAATGTCAATGTCAATCTGAATGTCAATGTCAATGTCAATCTCAATGTCAACGTGAATGCGAGAGTCAATGTCAATGTCAATGTCAATGTCAATGTCAATGTCAATGTCAATGTCAATGTCAATGTCAATGTCAATGTCAATGTCAATGTCAATGTCAATGTCAATGTCAATGTCAGTGTCAATGTCAATGTCAATCTGAATGTCAATGTCAATGTCAATGTCAATGTCAATGTCAATGTCAATGTCAATGTCAATGTCAATGTCAATGTCAATGTTCAATGTCAATGTCAATGTCAATGTCAATGTCAATGTCAATGTCAATGTCAATGTCAATGTCAATGTCAATGTCAATGTCAATGTCAATGTCAATGTCAATGTCAATGTCAATGTCAATGTCAATGTCAATGTCAATGTCAATGTCAATGTCAATGTCAATGTCAATGTCAATGTCAATGTCAATGTCAATGTCAATATCAATGTCAATGTCGATGTGAATGTCGATGTGAATGTCAATGTCAATGTCAATGTCAATGTCAATGTCAATGTCAATGTCAATGTCAATCTGAATGTCAATCTCAATGTCAGAGTCAATGTCAATGTCAATGTCAATGTCAATGTCAATGTCAATGTCAATGTCAATGTCAATGTCAATGTCAATGTCAATGTCAATGTCAATGTCAATGTCAATGTCAATGTCAATGTCAATGTCAATGTCAATGTCAATGTCAATGTCAATGTCAATGTCAATGTCAATGTCAATGTCAATGTCAATGTCAATGTCAATGTCAATGTCAATGTCAATGTCAATGTCAATGTCAATGTCAATGTCAATGTCAATGTCAATGTCAATGTCAATGTCAATGTCAATGTCAATGTCAATGTCAATGTCAATGTCAATGTCAATGTCAATGTCAATGTCAATGTCAATGTCAATGTCAATGTCAATGTCAATGTCAATGTCAATGTCAATGTCAATATCGATGTGCATGTCGATGTGAATGTCGATGTGAATGTCGATGTCAATGTCAATGTCAATGTCAATGTCAATGTCAATGTCAATGTCAATGTCAATGTCAATGTCAATGTCAATGTCAATGTCAATGTGAATGTCAATGTGAATGTCAGTGTCAGTGTCAGTGTCAGTGTCAATGTCAATGTCAATGTCAATGTCAATGTCGATGTGAATGTCGATGTGAATGTCAATGTCAATGTCAATGTCAATGTCAATGTCAATGTCAATGTCAATGTCAATGTCAATGTCAATGTCAATGTCAATGTCAATGTCAATGTCAATGTCAATGTCAATGTCAATGTCAATGTCAATGTCAATGTCAATATCGATGTGCATGTCGATGTGAATGTCGATGTGAATGTCGATGTCAATGTCAATGTCAATGTCAATGTCAATGTCAATGTCAATGTCAATGTCAATGTCAATGTCAATGTCAATGTCAATGTCAATGTGAATGTCAATGTGAATGTCAGTGTCAGTGTCAGTGTCAGTGTCAATGTCAATGTCAATGTCAATGTCAATGTCGATGTGAATGTCGATGTGAATGTCAATGTCAATGTCAATGTCAATGTCAATGTCAATGTCAATGTCAATGTCAATGTCAATGTCAATGTCAATGTCAATGTCAATGTCAATGTCAATCTGAATGTCAATCTCAATGTCAACGTGAATGCGAGAGTCAATGTCAATGTCAATGTCAATGTCAATGTCAATGTCAATGTCAATGTCTATGTCAATGTCAATGTCAATGTCAATGTCAATGTCAATGTCAATGTCAATCTGAATGTCAATCTCAATGTCAACGTGAATGCGAGAGTCAATGTCAATGTCAATGTCAATGTCAATGTCAATGTCAATGTCAATGTCAATGTCAATGTCAATGTCAATGTCAATGTCAATGTCAATGTCAATGTCAATGTCAATGTCAATGTCAATGTCAATGTCAATGTCAATGTCAATGTCAATGTCAATGTCAATGTCAATGTCAATGTCAATGTCAATGTCAATGTCAATGTCAATGTCAATGTCAATGTCAATGTCAATGTCAATGTCAATGTCAATGTCAATGTCAATGTCAATGTCAATGTCAATGTCAATGTCAATGTCAATGTCAATGTCAATGTCAATGTCAATGTCAATGTCAATGTCAATGTCAATGTCAATGTCAATGTCAATGTCAATGTCAATGTCAATGTCAATGTCAATGTCAATGTCAATGTCAATGTCAATGTCAATGTCAATGTCAATGTCAATGTCAATGTCAATGTCAATGTCAATGTCAATGTCAATGTCAATGTCAATGTCAATGTTCAATGTCAATGTCAATGTCAATGTCAATGTCAATGTCAATGTCAATGTCAATGTCAATGTCAATGTCAATGTCAATGTCAATGTCAATGTCAATGTCAATGTCAATGTCAATGTCAATGTCAATGTCAATGTCAATGTCAATGTCAATGTCAATGTCAATGTCAATGTCAATGTCAATGTCAATGTCAATGTCAATATCAATGTCAATGTCGATGTGAATGTCGATGTGAATGTCAATGTCAATGTCAATGTCAATGTCAATGTCAATGTCAATGTCAATGTCAATCTGAATGTCAATCTCAATGTCAGAGTCAATGTCAATGTCAATGTCAATGTCAATGTCAATGTCAATGTCAATGTCAATGTCAATGTCAATGTCAATGTCAATGTCAATGTCAATGTCAATGTCAATGTCAATGTCAATGTCAATGTCAATGTCAATGTCAATGTCAATGTCAATGTCAATGTCAATGTCAATGTCAATGTCAATGTCAATGTCAATGTCAATGTCAATGTCAATGTCAATGTCAATGTCAATGTCAATGTCAATGTCAATGTCAATGTCAATGTCAATGTCAATGTCAATGTCAATGTCAATGTCAATGTCAATGTCAATGTCAATGTCAATGTCAATGTCAATGTCAATGTCAATATCGATGTGCATGTCGATGTGAATGTCGATGTGAATGTCGATGTCAATGTCAATGTCAATGTCAATGTCAATGTCAATGTCAATGTCAATGTCAATGTCAATGTCAATGTCAATGTCAATGTCAATGTGAATGTCAATGTGAATGTCAGTGTCAGTGTCAGTGTCAATGTCAATGTCAATGTCAATGTCAATGTCGATGTGAATGTCGATGTGAATGTCAATGTCAATGTCAATGTCAATGTCAATGTCAATGTCAATGTCAATGTCAATGTCAATGTCAATGTCAATGTCAATGTCAATGTCAATGTCAATGTCAATCTGAATGTCAATCTCAATGTCAACGTGAATGCGAGAGTCAATGTCAATGTCAATGTCAATGTCAATGTCAATGTCAATGTCAATGTCTATGTCAATGTCAATGTCAATGTCAATGTCAATGTCAATGTCAATGTCAATCTGAATGTCAATCTCAATGTCAACGTGAATGCGAGAGTCAATGTCAATGTCAATGTCAATGTCAATGTCAATGTCAATGTCAATGTCAATGTCAATGTCAATGTCAATGTCAATGTCAATGTCAATGTCAATGTCAATGTCAATGTCAATGTCAATGTCAATGTCAATGTCAATGTCAATGTCAATGTCAATGTCAATGTCAATGTCAATGTCAATGTCAATGTCAATGTCAATGTCAATGTCAATGTCAATGTCAATGTCAATGTCAATGTCAATGTCAATGTCAATGTCAATGTCAATGTCAATGTCAATGTCAATGTCAATGTCAATGTCAATGTCAATGTCAATGTCAATGTCAATGTCAATGTCAATGTCAATGTCAATGTCAATGTCAATGTCAATGTCAATGTCAATGTCAATGTCAATGTCAATGTCAATGTCAATGTCAATGTCAATGTCAATGTCAATGTCAATGTCAATGTCAATGTCAATGTCAATGTCAATGTCGATGTGCATGTCGATGTGAATGTCGATGTGAATGTCGATGTGAATGTCGATGTGAATGTCGATGTCAATGTCAATGTCAATGTCAATGTCAATGTCAATGTCAATGTCAATGTCAATGTCAATGTCAATGTCAATGTGAATGTCAGTGTCAGTGTCAGTGTCAATGTCAATGTCAATGTCAATGTCAATGTCGATGTGAATGTCGACGTGAATGTCAATGTCAATGTCAATGTCAATGTCAATGTCAATGTCAATGTCAATGTCAATGTCAATGTCAATGTCAATGTCAATGTCAATGTCAATGTCAATGTCAATGTCAATGTCAATGTCAATGTCAATGTCAATGTCAATGTCAATGTCAATGTCAATGTCAATGTCAATGTCAATGTCAATGTCAATGTCAATGTCAATGTCAATGTCAATGTCAATGTCAATGTCAATGTCAATGTCAATGTCAATGTCAATGTCAATGTCAATGTCAATGTCAATGTCAATGTCAATGTCAATGTCAATGTCAATGTCAATGTCAATGTCAATGTCAATGTCAATGTCAATGTCAATGTCAATGTCAATGTCAATGTCAATGTCAATGTCAATGTCAATGTCAATGTCAATGTCAATGTCAATGTCAATGTCAATGTCAATGTCAATGTCAATGTCAATGTCAATGTCAATGTCAATGTCAATGTCAATGTCAATGTCGATGTGCATGTCGATGTGAATGCCGATGTGAATGTCGATGTGAATGTCAATGTCAATGTCAATGTCAATGTCAATGTCAATGTCAATGTCAACGTGAATGTCTGTGTCAGTGTCAATGTCAATGTCAATGTCAATGTCAATGTCAATGTCAATGTCAATGTCAATGTCAATGTCAATGTCAATGTCAATGTCGATGTCAATGTCGATGTGCATGTCGATGTGAATGTCGATGTGAATGTCGATGTGAATGACAATGTCAATGTCAATGTCAATGTCAATGTCAATGTCAATGTCAATGTCAATGTCAATGTCAATGTCAATGTCAATGTCAATGTCAATGTCAATGTCAATGTCAATGTCAATGTCAATGTCAATGTCAATGTCAATGTCAATGTCAATGTCAATGTCAATGTCAATGTCAATGTCAATGTGCATGTCGATGTGAATGTCGATGTGAATGTCGATGTGAATGTCAATGTCAATGTCAATGTCAATGTCAATGTCAATGTCAATGTCAATCTGAATGTCAATCTCAATGTCAACGTGAATGCGAGAGTCAATGTCAATGTCAATGTCAATGTCAATGTCAATGTCAATGTCAATGTCAATGTCAATGTCAATGTCAATGTCAATGTCAATGTCAATGTCAATGTCAATGTCAATGTCAATGTCAATGTCAATGTCAATGTCAATGTCAATGTCAATGTCAATGTCAATGTCAATGTCAATGTCAATGTCAATGTCAATGTCAATGTCAATGTCGATGTGCATGTCAATGTCAATGTCAATGTCAATGTCAATGTCAATGTCAATGTCAATGTCAATGTCGATGTGCATGTCGATGTGCATGTCGATGTGAATGTCAATGTCAATGTCAATGTCAATGTCAATGTCAATGTCAATGTCAATGTCAATGTCAATGTCAATGTCAATGTCAATGTCAATGTCAATGTCAATGTCAATGTCAATGTCAATGTCAATGTCAATGTCAATGTCAATGTCAATGTCAATGTCAATGTCAATGTCAATGTCAATGTCAATGTCAATGTCAATGTCAATGTCAATGTCAATGTCAATGTC
Organism: Lasioglossum villosulum; assembly: GCA_963971365.1. Taxonomy (NCBI): domain Eukaryota; kingdom Metazoa; phylum Arthropoda; class Insecta; order Hymenoptera; family Halictidae; genus Lasioglossum; species Lasioglossum villosulum. The sequence goes on along the minus strand of CAXARU010000026.1, from coordinate 653,299 downwards.
AATGTCAATGTCAATGTCAATGTCAATGTCAATGTCAATGTCAATGTCAATGTCAATGTCAATGTCAATGTCAATGTCAATGTCAATGTCAATGTCAATGTCAATGTCAATGTCAATGTCAATGTCAATGTCAATGTCAATGTCAATGTCAATGTCAATGTCAATGTCAATGTCAATGTCAATGTCAATGTCAATGTCAATGTCGATGTGCATGTCGATGTGAATGCCGATGTGAATGTCGATGTGAATGTCAATGTCAATGTCAATGTCAATGTCAATGTCAATGTCAACGTGAATGTCTGTGTCAGTGTCAATGTCAATGTCAATGTCAATGTCAATGTCAATGTCAATGTCAATGTCAATGTCAATCTGAATGTCAATGTCAATATCAATCTCAATGTCAACGTGAATGCGAGAGTCAATGTCAATGTCAATGTCAATGTCAATGTCAATGTCAATGTCAATGTCAATGTCAATGTCAATGTCAATGTCAATGTCAATGTCAATGTCAATGTCAATGTCAATGTCAATGTCAATGTCAATGTCAATGTCAGTGTCAATGTCAATCTGAATGTCAATGTCAATGTCAATGTCAATGTCAATGTCAATGTCAATGTCAATGTCAATGTCAATGTCAATGTCAATGTCAATGTCAATGTCAATGTCAATGTCAATGTCAATGTCAATGTCAATGTCAATGTCAATGTCAATGTCAATGTCAATGTCAATGTCAATGTCAATGTCAATGTCAATGTCAATGTCAATGTCAATGTCAATGTCAATGTCAATGTCAATGTCAATGTCGATGTGAATGTCGATGTGAATGTCAATGTCAATGTCAATGTCAATGTCAATGTCAATGTCAATGTCAATGTCAATGTCAATGTCAATGTCAATGTCAATGTCAATGTCAATGTCAATGTCAATGTCAATGTCAGTGTCAATGTCAATGTCAATCTGAATGTCAATGTCAATGTCAATGTCAATGTCAATGTCAATGTCAATGTCACTGTCAATGTCAATGTCAATGTCAATGTCAATGTCAATGTCAATGTCAATGTCAATGTCAATGTCAATGTCAATGTCAATGTCAATGTCAATGTCAATGTCAATGTCAATGTCAATGTCAATGTCAATGTCAATGTCAATGTCAATGTCAATGTCAATGTCAATGTCAATCTGAATGTCAATCTCAATGTCAACGTGAATGCGAGAGTCAATGTCAATGTCAATGTCAATGTCAATGTCAATGTCAATGTCAATGTCAATGTCAATGTCAATGTCAATGTCAATGTCAATGTCAATGTCAATGTCAATGTCAATGTCAATGTCAATGTCAATGTCAATGTCAATGTCAATGTCAATGTCAATGTCAATGTCAATGTGAATGTCAATGTCAATGTCAATGTCAATGTCAATGTCAATGTCAATGTCAATGTCAATGTCAATGTCAATGTCAATGTCAATGTCAATGTCAATGTCAATGTCAATGTCAATGTCAATGTCAATGTCAATGTCAATGTCAATGTCAATGTCAATGTCAATGTCAATGTCAATGTCGATGTGCATGTCGATGTGAATGTCGATGTGAATGTCGATGTCAATGTCAATGTCAATGTCAATGTCAATGTCAATGTCAATGTCAATGTCAATGTCAATGTCAATGTCAATGTCAATGTCAATGTCAATGTGAATGTCAATGTGAATGTCAGTGTCAGTGTCAGTGTCAATGTCAATGTCAATGTCAATGTCGATGTGAATGTCGATGTGAATGTCAATGTCAATGTCAATGTCAATGTCAATGTCAATGTCAATGTCAATGTCAATGTCAATGTCAATGTCAATGTCAATCTGAATGTCAATCTCAATGTCAACGTGAATGCGAGAGTCAATGTCAATGTCAATGTCAATGTCGATGTGAATGTCAATGTCAATGTCAATGTCAATGTCAATGTCAATGTCAATGTCAATGTCAATGTCAATGTCAATGTCAATGTCAATGTCAATCTGAATGTCAATCTCAATGTCAACGTGAATGCGAGAGTCAATGTCAATGTCAATGTCAATGTCAATGTCAATGTCAATGTCAATGTCAATGTCAATGTCAATGTCAATGTCAATGTCAATGTCAATGTCAATGTCAATGTCAATGTCAATGTCAATGTCAACGTGAATGTCTGTGTCAGTGTCAATGTCAATGTCAATGTCAATGTCAATGTCAATGTCAATGTCAATGTCAATGTCAATGTCAATCTGAATGTCAATGTCAATGTCAATCTCAATGTCAACGTGAATGCGAGAGTCAATGTCAATGTCAATGTCAATGTCAATGTCAATGTCAATGTCAATGTCAATGTCAATGTCAATGTCAATGTCAATGTCAATGTCAATGTCAATGTCAATGTCAATGTCAATGTCAATGTCAATGTCAATGTCAATGTCAATGTCAATGTCAATGTCAATGTCAATGTCAATGTCAATGTCAATGTCAATGTCAATGTCAATGTCAATGTCAGTGTCAATGTCAGTGTCAATGTCAATCTGAATGTCAATGTCAATGTCAATGTCAATGTCAATGTCAATGTCAATGTCAATGTCAATGTCAATGTCAATGTCAATGTCAATGTCAATGTCAATGTCAATGTCAATGTCAATGTCAATGTCAAAGTCAATGTCAATGTCAATGTCAATGTCAATGTCAATGTCAATGTCAATGTCAATGTCAATGTCAATGTCAATGTCAATGTCAATGTCAATGTCAATGTCAATGTCAATGTCAATGTCAATGTCAATGTCAATGTCAATGTCAATGTCAATGTCAATGTCGATGTGAATGTCGATGTGAATGTCAATGTCAATGTCAATGTCAATGTCAATGTCAATGTCAATGTCAATCTGAATGTCAATCTCAATGTCAACGTGAATGCGAGAGTCAATGTCAATGTCAATGTCAATGTCAATGTCAATGTCAATGTCAATGTCAATGTCAATGTCAATGTCAATGTCAATGTCAATGTCAATGTCAATGTCAATGTCAATGTCAATGTCAATGTCAATGTCAATGTCAATGTCAATGTCAATGTCAATGTCAATGTCAATGTCAATGTCAATGTCAATGTCAATGTCAATGTCAATGTCAATGTCAATGTCAATGTCAATGTCAATGTCAATGTCAATGTCAATGTCAATGTCAATGTCAATGTCAATGTCAATGTCAATGTCAATGTCAATGTCAATGTCAATGTCAATGTCAATGTCAATGTCAATGTCAATGTCAATGTCAATGTCAATGTCAATGT